>JAOTAX010044798.1:0-10692 GCA_025629825.1 Erythroxylum guanchezii | reverse complement strand
TTATTAATAATAAATATTTTCATTACAAAACTGTAACTGAAGAAGATAAAGTTACATGTAAATACACTTGCTTTCCATGGCATTATATTTACATAACTCCAACATACCATCCTTTTTTTTCTCTCATTTTCATTTTTTATAACTTCCACATTAACACCACTTTGTTACATACTATCACAATTGTAACATATTTTGAAACCAAATCACCCTGCGATCATAAAGTGATGGGCTAATTAAGCAAACAACTAGTGTTATATGTTGAGATCGTGGTAGAATACATATTGTTAAGTAGGAAAAATACAAATAGTGATGGTATATATGAAGAAAAAAAAGGAACTCACTTGATTCAAGGAGGCATAAAAGAAGGAATAGAGATAAAAATAAGAATGAAGATGGAGGTAGAGTTTTTGAAGGAACAAAAAAGCATATTTAAATGAATCAGTTGATATGTTTAATGAAACCAATAAGTCTAACTTAGTTGGACAATTTAAAGACAAAGAAGTTTTGATAGATAAATAAATTGACTAGTTGGATAATTACTGATTATGCTGATTCAACCATTTGATCAAGCTATATTTTTTATTTATTGCATAAAGCATCAAGACATGTGAAACATACAAAGAGTGATACTCCGTAAAATGCAAATCTTATCTATAAACTCTTATATTATTAACATAAATTAAAAAAGAAATAAGAATATCATAATGCAAATTCATTTTGCTGATTGCTTGGCCATCATCTTATTATTAAGAGATAATAGTTCTGAACTTTATCCCATCATAAACTTAACTATTATTAAATAGGTGCCTAAATGATTTGGAATCTGCCAATGTTAGTGCCTCCATCAATTATTCATTTTTTTAATCTAGTTGAAAGAATATTAAGGAAAGAAAAACAAAATTTAATAGAGAGTATATCGATGTCTAGTTGAAGAACAAATATATTTGATTGAGGGCAAGATTAAAGGATTTCAAGAGCTTACTTAAAGAAACTAGAATCGGAGTTATAAAATCTATTTAATTAGGTTAAAATATTGTTTTGTTTTTTATATACTCCATTATTGTTTCTAATGTACAATTTTTATCATAATAAGCGCATATAAAAACTCGCATAGTCAAGAACAAAATGAATTAAGGTACTGTCAAATTTGTGTCACATTTTTTAGTGAAACTATGATAACTGGTTTGCACACACATCCATTAACTAAATATCTATCAAGCAATGTATAAGAGGAACATAAATTAAAGTTGATGAAGTTTTTTCTTTCAATGAAAAAGAAGATTAAGTTGCAAGTTCTACTTATAAGAAAAATAAATTTACTAGAAAAGTTAAATAAGAGATATATAAGCATTTTAAAAAATTTCCCGGTCACAATTAGTAAAAAGTTAAAGAGAAAGAGTAATTTACTTTAAAAAATGATGGCAACATTGTCTATTAGAGATAATGAGTTCATTAATTAATCAAGAGATTAATATAATGAAGAAATATTTTATTTCCTTACAAGCTTTATTTGTTGATGGTCTACAATATAAAAATTAATTACACAAGTTTTTTATAAATATTTTAGTCTAATATAATTTACTATAATTATAAAGTAAACTAATCAATTAAACTTTTTAAAAATTTAAATTTCTTTAAACCACTCTTTTTACTTGATTCTAACTTCAAAGACTCATAAAAAAGAAAATAATATTTTTGTAAATAATATAATAAGTGAGGATTAACTTTACTTGTTAACAAAAATTAAAGGAACATCTAATCATTACCCTTAAAATGAATAAGTCAGTTATCTTCTTCAACCCTCATCTTTTTGTACCTCATCTTCTTCTTTTCAAGGAAACCTTATAAAAGTAGCAAGTAAAGAAGATATAATAAAATTAGGGTAAAAGGTAAGGATGAAACACAACCAATACCATTTTTTTCCCCCTCATAATCATTTTTTATAACTTCCACCTTAACTTCACTTTATTACATGCTATCACAATTGTAATAAATTGTGAAACCATATCACCCTATAATCATAAATTGACGGGCTAATGAAACAAACCACTAGTGTTATGCTTTGGTTGCAATAGGATAGATCTTGTTAAGTCAGAAAATACAAATACTATAAATAAAATATAAATGATGGCATATATGCAGGAAAAGGAACTCACTTGATTCGAGGAGGCATGAAAGAATGAATGGAGAAAAAAATAAGGATGAAGATGCACTACAACAGAAGGAATCTTTTTTCGCCCCTAAAAATTCTTCATTCGTCACTGATAACATTTAACGACAATATTAATCGTTGCCCAAATTGTCGCAAAATCCTGGTAGCAAAATACTATAGGCAACATTTTTCATAAATTGTCGCTAATTATTTTTTGTTATGAGTTACAAACATAGCGAAAAGTGAGCCACGACGATACGAAAAATCGTCACCAACGATATTTTGGTACGCTTAGTTCTCTTGGCTAAATGTTATTAGCTATGTTACTATTAACGTAACTAATAACATTTTTTAACGAATTTTAGTTGTCATTAAATTGTGTAAAAATGTTAATGGAAGCAAATGTGAAGAGAATGAAGTCAAACCTTAATATTGGCAAAGACCCAATAATCACACATTTGACTCCAATTTTTTGGAGACATCCGTTTAAGAACAGGTCTCCTTGCCTCCTAATGAGAAGGAAAATCTTTCTAGTATTTATATACGATGATCCTTGGCCCTTGTTTCAACAGTGAGGTCACACAGCTTGAAACTTCAAGGTTGTTGATATCAATAATATTAAGCTTTATTTGTGAACAATAAGTAAAAGTGACATTAGTCTTTAAATAAGTAAAAAATGCATATAATTAAATAAATTGAAAAATTATCAAAACTTTGTCTAAAGCATTTTGTAGCAAGTCGTCTTCCTTCAACTACTTGGCATACTAAAGGCAATGCAATTAGCCCTAACAATGACCCCTAACTCATAAGACAATTTTGCTGATTGGATCTTGTCAACAAGACGACCTTGTGAGATGTCAATATATACAGACAACTTGTTGTTCATTGCAACATTTATACGTTGCAACTTAGAACCTTTAGTAATACCTCATTCTTTTTTTTTTCTAATGTTGGTATTGGAACACCAACAAAAGAATAAGGATAAGCAAAAACGCATTAATCATGTAAATACATATTTGAGCATAAGTCTAATTATAGGTGGTAAAATTTATCAAACCTAAAGATCCCTTAGCACTAGTTAAGGCAGATGGAGGATGTTGCTAACTAGCTTCATTGTTGGATGAAGTTGATTCTTATTGTTGGCTAAGGTTGGATTGAGCTGGTTGTTGTAGGGAAGGAACAATTTTGATAGTTGCCACCTTCTTTCCGTTTTTCTACCAGGTGCCATTATATTGGATGTCTTTAATTCAAATATAAACATAAGTCAAACATCAACAATCCATAGAAAAATATCTCAAACAGCAACATTCTACATACTAAAATAGCAATAATTGCATAAACATAACTCAGACACCAACTTTCCACATTAACATAACTCGAACATCAACATTCTACATAAACATAAGTCAAACATCAACAATCCGCATAAATATATCTCAAATATCAACATAGTTTGTCTCTATTTATTTTAGTATTGATTAAATGAAATGAGGCCAAATGGTATATATGTGCTTGTTTCAAAAGGTAAGTTCATGTTTAATTATTTCAACATTATTATTATATATAGATATAAAAAACATCATCAATACGCATTAACATAAGTGAAATATCAACAATACACATTAACATAACTCAAACATCAACAATACATTTCAAACAATATAAACAACACTTTCATTACCTTCAATCATCATGATCAAGATCTGAAAATGATCATCATTACTTAAATTATGATTCGACTCTTCATCACTATTATATTTAGCCAAAGTATCATCATTGTCATATAATTCATCCTCAATATGTCCTTCATCTCTTTCTAAGATAAGATTGGCTTATACTTTATGTACTTATGCTATATTAGGATTAAAATCTCTCCTACAGAATGATGATATATCTACATCTTCTATTTGAATGGCTTCATTATTTAACCCCAATCCAATTTCTTGTTTGTGTTTATGCTTGGAAGATGGTGAATTGTGTTTTTGTGTTGGAAGTGTATGGGTCGACATTTTTTTCTCCACCTTCTATGCTTGTTTGAGGAAAGCCTCCTCACTATTTGACGAAATGCTTCAATAAAGGCTACTTCAGTAATTTGATGTTCATGTACATATTTACATTTGATTGTACATACATATTTATCATTCTCAACCTTATCATATGAAGTAGTCTCACTTGATAAATCACAAAATTAACATTGTTAGAATGTTGCAACATTCAAATAAAAATTCTTATATTATATTTTCATAATAAAACTGTTAACATTAATTCATCGCGGAATGTCGATATGGCAACTGGTGGAAATAAGCTTCGCTGGGAGGAATGTGGAAAAATTGTCCCCAATGGTGAACAAATCAATGTAGAACAAATCCCCTCATCAAACATTAATCACAACTTGCCTTCCATAGATGATCTTGTTCTTCAAGTTTCTTAATATTATCCGAACTACATCTCTTTCTTTATTATCAATATCAAATTTTATGTTATAAAGCTATTATATGAACATCTGATTGTATATACTATATAATGCGTTAAGCTTCCTCAAATTTTCAAGAGAACATAGATGGAAATGGAGGCGGTGCTGATGTCCTGATGGTTCATATAGGATTAAGGAAATTAGTTGTTTCAAAACAGTCGTCGACTGCAGGAACTATGCCTTTTCATTGTGATGGTTATCGAGTTTATTAGTCAGGTATGCATGTGTTCGAATTTAAATTACTAATATTGTTTGATTTATCTTTGATTTTTTTTTTTGCCCATTAGTTAAAATGCTTAGTACGTGCAGTTCATCTAATACTGTCATGCATACTGCATTTGGGAAATTGTTCACTATATCTTCTCCATATTTAGTTAAAGTAAAGAAGTTATTTGAAGACGGTGTCATTTCACTAGACCCTGAGGGACGATCTTTAACTGTTTCAATTGATGTCTTGGAACGTGCAAGGAGGCTTCTTAGGAATCCAAACATTGGATACTCCTTTAGCTTTTCTACCAACTCCAATGTCATTTGGAATATAAAAAAAATTATTTCTTTTCCTTTTCAATGGAATATTAGGCTTGGAACTTTATTTATTATTTAGTCCGTAAGAATTATTATTTATTACTTTGTCTGTAAGAACTGAACAACAATATACTTGAGATAAAAGAAAGACTTCTCTATGGTTTCAACTTCTCGAAATACATTTGAAAATCTGTCCACCAACTGAACTGATTTATCCTAGCTTCACCACCTCCAATTAAACCATACGAGATACTACACACACCATGTATATCACATGCACAAACCCATTAAATATGGAAAATTGACACACTCACGATATTTACAATCGCCAAGGATATATAGGTGCAGCTGTATTTTTTAAACAATAATTAACACATACTCTTGTCGTTATACAACATCTACATGAGATTTACTTCAGCTAGAGATGGAGAAATCTTGCCAATCCAAAATCTTCTATATGAGCAACACATTACTTGCTTCAGATCATAGTGACCAATTAACGTTTTATAGTGATGGTGCAAAAAAATTGAGAGCGCTTGCCAAATCAATTGCAATGCTTAACCTCTGTAATGTATTCAAGCTTCTTGGCTCTTATATCCCATCAATCATATCGGTGATGTGAGGCCACTGTTTTTGACTTCCATTAACATGTATTATATAAATCAATAATGACCCATTTAACTTAAAAATCCCAACGTAAACATTTTTTTCATCACCCACGTAATGCACCACACTAACTTAAGATAGAGTTCTGTCACCCTTAAACCATTATCCCAAAAACCCATCATACTTCTTCTTAAGATACACATCTATTCAAGATAGGATTTCATAACATCTAGAACATTATCCAAAATAGCTTTTTGAATCCAAGTCAAAGAAGGAGTATTAGTTAGCTATCATCATCCAATTAATATCTTATAGGTCTAATTAATAAAGAATGTCAAAACTAATTACTTAGATATAGATAACATATATCCTAATAATCTCCCCCTGTTTGGAATTGTTTGTCACAAATATGAAACTCCCCCTAAACAACATAATTGAAGATATAAATATTGAATCCACATTACTCCCCCCTCAATCCAAGGTCAAGTTCCAAAGAACACATCTATTCAATCATCTAAATTTCTCGCCCTTGGGACAAAAAGATGCCAAAAAGCACGATGAACAGTAAAGCATATACCTTAAAATCTCCCCCTGAATGGAACATTCACCATAAACAATATGATGTCTCCACCTTGGGACAAAACAGTAACAAAATGCATAATCATAATAATCAACAATAGGCATGCCAAGAAGACAAATTACCACCATTCAAAACACTGAGAGATGTGCCCAAAAGAGAGAGAGATACCTAAGAGAGATTTATACTGATGAGAGAGCTGAAGAGTCTTTGGTGGAGCCAAATAAAAGTCACAATGCAAACTACTAAAAAGATGAGACGACAATAGCAACATAAAAACTAAAGAACTAAAAAGACAAATCTTTTTTTTACGTTTCTTTTTTTTTAACAACATAAAAAAAACTTCAAAATTGTAAAGTACACAGTCTTATGCCCCTTGTCGAAATTCAAACATAGCCTTATTCCTTGTCATATTATTTTTGTCATCGGTTCCTTCTTCTGAAATAATTGACTTGTCCTTTGTCTGACCAGTTGCTTTAAAAGCAGTAACTAATTGTGAATCTGTACAATTTCTTGTTTTTTCTTCACTATATTTTTGTGTTGGTAATTGACCTTTTTTAATCCAAGTTTGCTTCGGTATCATAACATGCTACTGGAAATTTAATGGAGAGTATCTAGATTTTTGATTTTGACCTTTTTGAAACATCATTTGTAACATCTTGTAGCATCTCGGCCTTATGTGCCTGATAACTCCGTAAAAATGACATTTGGGTACAAACCTTTGATTCTTTCTCGATGTTTCTTCTTCTCGGACAGATCTGGACATGTTGTTTTTCTCATCGTTCACTTTAGAGCACTCACTTTTATAATCAATGCCTTGAAGATCTCCTTTAATCTTACCGATTTCCAATAACTTTTCTAGTTTTCTATGCCTCCATTTAACTTTTTCAATCCCTTTTTGGTACTTACTAATTTCATTCTAGCTTTACTAAGCTCATCTAAAGTTGATATCAATTCCTTCTCCAAATCTTGAATAGTATTCTTCATAAAGAAGTTTTCTTCCTTCAACCTTTCATTCTTCCTACATGTTTTCACTCATTTTTTGCACCTTAACTCGTAGGCTTCATAAATACCTTCCTTTTTATCATCTGAAGTATTGCCATCATTGTTATAATCTAAGCTTGAGCTTTGAGCTAAATCATTTGTGTGTTTCCCAAAATTTCCCGATTTACTCACCTTTTCATCTTCAGTTACTTCCTTCTCAGTTACTATTAAAAAAGTAACTGGACTTTTGATGTACAAAGTAACTAACGTATCATTATTCACAACTTCTTCTTCACTTCCGAATTCGTTATCACTCCAAATGCTCGTATATGATTTTCCTTTTCTCTTCTTTAGGATGTTAGCATACTCCGCTTGAACATGTCCGAAGCCCTGACACTCATAGCAATGAATTCTCTTTACCTTTCTTTCTCCTGTTTGAGTTTTGGCTTATTGTTTGAAGTTTTTGTTTGACAAGTTCCCCCCATTTTGCCTAAACTCGGATTTGAACTTTTTCATTCTCTTTATCCACGTACTTACCTCTCGTGTTAATAGCTCTATATCCTCATTCTCATCGGATTCATATTCTAGGTCATTCACGACTTTATCATTCTCGGCCTGCAATGCTAATCCTTGCTTCTTCTCTCGATTGTCCCTCAACAAATTCATTTCGAAATTTGTAAGAATTCCAATTGCCTTCTCCAATGACAAGTCATAGACGCCATAAGCCTCCTCGACTGCTTCAATTTTTGGAATAAATCTTAGAGGTAGTGATCTTAACATTTTCTTGACTAGTTTCTGATTGGAATATTTCTTCCCGAGTTGATGTGTCTAATTCGCTATACCGCGCAATCTTTCATGAAAGTCCCCGATAGTCTCATTTTCATCCATCTTCAGTTCTTTAAGCCTCACAACTAACATCTATAGTCTTGATGTCATCACAGATTTGGACCCTTTAATTTCAATTTCTATTATAAAATCTCCACTTCCTTTTTATGTTTTGTTAACTTGGCAAAGCAAGTAAGCTTTACTAGTCATTGTGGATTTGCATTGCTATATTCATTGCATTTGTGATTGGAGTATGATTATATTTGTTGGATTTGACATTCACGAGTATTTGTCTACTTTTTAGCCTATTTAAAGTTATTGAATGAAGTTATTGCAAAATATGTGAACAATTCAATTGAAAAACCATAAATACATAGAATTTTAAAGGAAAATAAATTAATGAGAAAAGGAGTATAGAAAGACAGACATAAACAACGTTTAGTAGTTTTGGCTACAAAGTTTAGCTTTCGTTCATTCTTTAGGTGAGACTTTAGAATTGACTATTCTTCGCTTTCAATTGGTAAATAATAACCCATCTATACCCTGTTCTTTTAATAGGTAAATAGGAACCTTTATATATTTTGTTCAAGGTCTAAAATAACCTAAACACTCTCTTTCTTGATCACATCAATAAAATAAAGCTCAATATATAATTCATGACATGCACACGTACACTTAAAATGGACCCAATACCCTTTCAAAGCAAATAGCAACTTTTGACTTTACCCCAAAAAAAATTCAACATCTTAATTATGGACTATTTATAATTAAAATATTTTCAAACAGCCTATATATCAAATTAATAATTACAATGGCCGCTTTTTGGGTATGATTGGCTAATTAATGCCATTATCCATTAACCAAAGCTTAATCTCTTAAGTATGCAAGATTTATAATTTAAGCACACGATATGTAACGCTTATGTAATGCTAATGACCACAATAAAAGTTATGAGTTTTTATTAACTCGGTATTGTTCTTAGTTTTTCACTTGTATTGTCTTGAAACTCTCTAGATTCATGCACCTTTACCTTCTTCTTGAGGTTCTTTTCTTGATTGCATAAAGAATTTAATTGATTCATTTGATTACGTTTGTCCTTCCTTTGAATCAGTGACGGAGCTAGAAATTTAAGATATGAGGACCTAAATAAAATATAGATTTTACAAAAATTTTCATATCAAATTTTTTTAAAGTATTTTTTTATAACTGTAAAATAAAAAAATAGTGAGAACCAATATTTACTAACTCCATAAAAGAGGTAGCAGCTGTCAAATATACTAAAAAATAACTGGATCTTTTTTCTTTTATTATATATATATCTATATATATTCCCTACGGTTTATAAGCCTCAAAAACTCATTCCCTACCGCAACAACTTAGTTAAATTATTGATCAAACGGTCATACATGCATTGGCTGAAGCATCCCTAAATCCTGTCGTGGAATAAAGATTATAAAACTTGTCGAGATAAAAAGCAGACGTGATGGAAGAACAAAAAGTCAAGAAAAATGGTCAAACATGTCAGCCTTGCCTTACCTTTTCGTGTCGATCATTACTTGCCACTGTACAAAGCTGTCATTGAAGGTGATTGGACCACCTCTTCTAACTTTTTTAAGGAAGATCCCAATTCAATAACTGTCGATGTCACCGAAAAGCCCATGACTGCTCTCCATGTCGCTATTGGTACTGGTCTGTCCTTAAAATTTGTTTAAAACCTTGTAGGGTTAATGTCTAATCACCTCCATGTGAAAGAAAAATTTTGGAACATCCCTCTTCATACATTCTTTCACAAATCACATTTATGGTGGCGGCGCGACACATTTCAAGAGAGGGACTTATTCAGTTATCAAAGATTTTGATATATATATATATATATATATATATATTAAAAATAAAAAATATTTAATTTTTTTAACCCAAGTAGCTCGGTCACTGCTTTGAACTTTATCATTTACATATTGTTTGATTTCATAATAATTGAGTTACTAATATCATCCAAATCAAATTCATTAGTGTAAACACATTTTGTTAACATATTAATACTATAACTTAGAATCCCACTTGATATAACAATAATACTAAACATATTGTTTCAAAAATTAAAGCAGGCATTGAATTAGCGAAAGGAGAGATAAAAGGTTTAAAAATTCAATTGATGTATAATAGATATTAAATTTGTAAATAAAATACGTAAAATATATTATAAAACAAAATATTTATATAAATTAAATAAGATTATGAATATCATAAAATTAATTTATAGTAAATGTATAATATTTAGTAAAGATATTGTTTGAGTGAATTTGAATCTATAATTGCTTTCTCCCTCCCTCCATAAATTTTTTAACTAGCTAAAGGAGTAAAGTACTTCAGTAAAGTAAAGTACTTCAGTAAAGTAAAGGAGTTTTAAGGATTTTTTTAACGTTATATAACAAATTTAAGATCTGGGAAGAAATATACGTAAGCACTGACGGAGCTCCTAAATATTACAAGACATACATAGCAGTTGCTACAGATGAAACTGTTGCCAGAGGCCCTTAGGACTTTTTA
>JAOTAX010044787.1:0-10693 GCA_025629825.1 Erythroxylum guanchezii | reverse complement strand
TTGCAGCAAAATTGAAAACATAAGGTTAATAGAGTAACATTTTATATCTCAGGATTTAATTAGCTACTTTCGTATAATACAGGGGTCGCTACAGCAATTTTGTCATTTATATATGTGATAATTGTTTTTTCTTTTCTAGCTATAAGGTCTAAAAAAATTTATATCAGTCATGCTTGCAAACATGATTTAGTTAAAGTTTTTTAGTAATAGACAATGGATCCTTGATTTTGATTTAAAGAGAGTAGTTTTAACTTTTAACTACCATTCACCTAATTTGCATAGATATTTTTTAAAAAAACTTAACGAGGCTTAAATATTATTGTAAAACAAATAAACTGATGCTCATATTTGCAAATACGACATTTTATTCTTATTAAATTGTAGGGTTAAATATAAAAAAATCTCAAATTTTACTCAATTTTGTAATTATAGCCCGAACTTCAAAATGTAACAATAAAATATTTAAACTTTCAATTTTTTCAATTCTAACTCGACATTAGTATTTTCGTTAAGTTTGTTGACCTAAATCAGAGTACACAGCTTTGACGACCTCACGCTTTGATTTCAATTTTTCCCTTTGTTTGCAATTTGTTCTCTTGATATCATGATCTTTCGATCTTCAGATTAAGCAGTTCCAATACCCACACGCTAAGAACATCGGGAGAACGAATTGAAAAAGAGCTTACTGGTATAGTACGTTGTAATGTGATAGTAGTTTAAGACGTTAGAAGAATAAACAAAAAATAAAGGATTAAAGGTGTCGAAAGAACAAACAAATAACGAAGGGTTAAGGCTGCGTAAATTGATTTAGAGATTCTATTTTTAGCAAAGACGTCATTTCTTTCATTTATTGTGTTAATTTTACTTGGTGTGTATTAATAATTAGGGTTTCTAACATTAGGCTAGTATTGAAAAAAATTGAAAGTTTGAGCATTTTATTGCCATTTTTTGAAGTTTAGGCTAAAATTGTAAAAATTAAACATTTTATTGCTATTTTTTGAAGTTCGAGCTTTAATTGCAAAATTGAGCAAAGTTTAGATTTTTTTTTGTAATTAAACCTAAATTGTATAATGAAGAAAATCATAAACGCATAAGTTAGGATTATCCAAAAAAAAAAAGATTATGAATGAAATTCCTTGTACATGAGCATGTCTTTCCTTTATTATTGGTATCACTCATCTCCTTTGGCAAATTGTTCTTGGCACCATCTATTCATTGTGATTCATATAGGTAATATTGGTAAGGTTACTCTGTTGTAACCAACAGGTTACAAATTTAAATCATGAAAATAGTTTTTTTGTAAAATGCAAAGAAAAAATTGCATACAATTGATGACCTTCACTCGACTCTTACAAAGTGAGAAGACTTATGTCCTAAGTTTGCCCTTTATATAGTCCATATTGGTACTCATTTGAAAATATAAATTGAATTAAATATCTTTATTTTTGGCACATAAAAGATAGGTTTTGTTCTGTATAAAGTTTTAAGCATCTAATAGATTGATTTACTCCGATATGAGATAATTTATTATAATTTTAAGATAATCCTTACTCCAGTAAGTATATCTATGTATGAAATTTCCACATCAATAACCATAAATGACTTTTACCACTTTTTACAAATTTTGAGGGACAAGTTGTCCATTTTCATTTTACTTTTAATACCACTTATCACTATAACAGAAAGGACTTTTGGCTATGTTTTCTTTAGCGATGATTGTAATTCATTTCTAAAAGATAGCTATTGATGACGTAAACAAAAATTGTCACTAAAAGTCTAACATTTAGCGACGATTTACACAATAGTTGCTAAATGACAATATTTTGTGATGAAGCACTTTTTGTGACACTTTATACATTTCGTCGACAAATGTATAACTTTTTATGACAACATTACAAATATCGTCGTCAATATGATAACATTTAGAGACAATTTAGTAAATCATCAGTAGAAGTTAAGTTTAATGAATATGTTTTGCGATGATTAATATTAATCGTCACAAAATGTTCACTTTTTTGTGCCGTATTTTTCATTTTTGTCACAAAGGTGATATCATTTAATAACGATTAGGTAAATCATCGACAGAAGCTAAGCTCAATGTATACGTTTTGTGACGATTAATATTAATCATCGCAAAATTTGTCACTTTTTGTGACGTATTTTGTAGTTTCGTCAGTAATATAATAGCATTTACTTTCTATTAGCAAAATCGTCGCAAAAAGTGACACATTTGGCAACGAATTTTGTATTCGTGGCAAAAAATTATTATTAAATATTTCATATTACATAATAATTTCTTAGGAAAATTTTAATGAATTTTTGTATATGATAATATTCTTAAAAATAATAATTTTTAAAAGATAATTTTTTAATGCTAAGTGTACTTATTAATCTTAATTAAGGTTAATTATAATTGGCATTTATATGATTTTTTTATATGACATTTGTTTAAATAACTAATGCATTCAAACTCTATAAATTTGTTTAAATCTATGGATTTATACACAAATGATTCTTTAATGATACCTATTATACATAGTAGTACTACACATCCGTTAATACAAAAATTTCATGAAAATATAATGGAGCATCTAAAAATTGTAAAATGTTTTCAAAGTTTTAAATATATTGTTAAAAAATACAAGATAGGTATTTTAAAATTTGAAAAGTAATATATTTTGGACATAAAAAGATAATCAAACCTAAAACTTTAATGTTATATAGGATCAAAATATCATAAATTTAAGTTAAGTACTATATATTCTTAATCATTAATATTAATTAACAATAAAATAGTAATACATATAAATATTGAAATATAGTAAGCAATATAATATAATGATATATATATGGTAAGTAGTACAAGATGTAAATTGGAAGTTTAACAATTCTTATAGACAAAATAATAAATAAAGTTTAACGCCTAATATTCCATTGATAAGGAAAAGAAATAATTAATTTTTTGAATTACCAGTGACATGAGAGTAGTAGAAAATACCTATCATGTGTTTTATTTTTATTTTCGGTTAATTAATTATAAATAAAAATTTAAATATTACAACTAATAAGATGGATTAAAAATCTTAATTATAATTATATGAAAAATTTTAATAGGATTGTTTAGTAAAAAAAATCAAAATTCTCCACTAAAACTTTTAAGCTACGATGCTCAAAACGTCGACAATAATTTTTAAAATTTTTTAAAATTTAAAATTTTAAAAAATTAAAATATAAAATAAAATGTCTAGCTAAAAACAAACATTTAGCTACGATTTCAAAGTTTTCACCAAAACTTTTTAGTTACGTCTTAGAAACCATCTCGAATGACTTTTACCTACGTTCAATAAATCGTTGCAAAATCTATTTTGCTACAAAATGGTCAACGTCACAAAATATTATTACTTACAAACATAGAAACATAACTTTCAGCCATGAAAACAAAGCACCCTAAATTATCTTTGGCGATGATTTGTTTAACCTTTGCCTATCATTTTTGACAATGTATATGAGGTCGGAGCAAAATATTTTTTGCGACGATTTTATTAAAACGTCACCGATAATATTTTGTTACCGTGATTTTGCAACGATTTATTAGCTGAATTGTTTTCATCGCTAACATGTTTTGGCAGCGATCATGGAGCCCCTTCTGTTGTTGTGTGTTAATTTATTTGTGAATACTAATGAAAGTGCAACAGAAACTTTACCAACATATTTCTATTAGGATAATATTTAATAAATTATCCATATAACTATATTAAGAATATAAATGAAAGATCACCAAAAATCCAACCAACTTGATACATATGATTTCATAAAACTTTTAGTATTTGTATTTCCTAATAATTTTAAGGATCATTTTTAATTATACGAAAAGAAGATCATTTGTAATTACAAAAAGATAATCATTATTAGATTAAACAATAATTACAAAATCATAAATATTTGAACTAAAATATGATAAGATCATATTTGGATTTAAATAAATAATAAAAGAAATTTTCAAGTAAGGGAAGATGACAATTACAATTAATTTGCAAATGAGATTTTACTATAATGGTAAATTTTCAAGTGTAATCTTAAGAATAAGAGTTGCTTCGTTCTATTTTGCAATTATAATATTAAAATTGAAGAGCTATGTTGTTCATATTATAATATTGTTTTCGTTCTAATTAATAGTTTATTAATAAAGAGAAAGGTATTTTTATAAGTTAAATAACTTTACAAATAAATGAGACAGGTATAACATGAGATGAGAAGTTAGTTCAACTATTTGTAAACTATTAAATATTCAAAAGATTCTATCTAAAAATTGAAGTTTAACTATCTGACAAAGAGATAGGTATTTTAGCTTGGAGACAATTAACCTTACATCCTAATTTTTAAATTCCAGCATAATAAGCCGATAACTCACAACTTTCAATCCGAACCTGGCTACTATGAGCTAATGATTGAAGTATGGTGGAGTCAATCAACTTTGAGTAGTAGCTGTTCTTCCTGAAATGCAATTCCCTTGAATATCATTTGATTTATCTCCCATCAAAGCCTATATTTTGTGTTCCTCAAGGAGATTTTAATTACTGTCTAGTTTACATCTTTATCGTTATGGTTAAGGCCTCTGAGACTCTGCTAACTTAAATTTGGAGCTGCAAAGTTGCAGAGGATTTGAATCCTTTGCTAGATGGGTGAGGAGAAATTATAATCAAAGAACATGTGGTTGATTGATTCAGAGACATGACCACAAAGTACACACGTATCCTGAATATTGAGAAACCTGTTCACTAGATCTAAGGTGTTCGGTCTTTCTTTAAGACAAAATGCTTAGATCAGACAAATTTATGCCAAAGGACTTTGAAGGCTTATGGTCTTGGCCATTGTGCACATAAAGCAGCTGACAATTTCTCAAACGGATGTCTTTTCTGTCTGCTTTATCATCATGATTCGGATAGAGCTGTTGAATTAAAAGAGCTAATGACATCCCTAACCAAAGTCACGTTAGGGATGAGTCCTCTTAGAGATAAATACATTTTTTATTTGAAATTTGTTAAGCTTGTAGAGATGGTTTAGAGATGAATGCTAAATTGCCATTAAATAATTGCTACATACTTGCAAAAATAAACAATGATAGCTTAGGGTTTCCACGACTACGTGCAAGGAAACCTTCAACATTCATCAGCAAGTAGAAATACTTGAACGTGTGTTAAATTACTTTAGAAAAACAACGCATCAACTTATGCTCTTGACAATTAATCTAGATAATGCCTTGATGGGAGCTTCATCCTTCACATGTATGTGGGCATATGTTTCACTTGTATGTATAGTAGAGGGAACACTGATCAAAGACAGGACTTGACCGAGCTTCATCCTTCACATGTATGTGGACATATGTTTCACATGTATGTATAGTAGAGGGAACACTGACCAAAGACAGGACTTGACCCCTCGGCTTCACTATGATATCTACAACTGCATTAAAAAATAACAGCAAATTTTGATTGATTTGGAATGTTTCTTGTCCTTCAGTATAATGGATTTATTATATTATGGCTGTTTAAACCTCGCATCGGGCAACCTTATCAACTTCATCTTTTAAGGAAGCTGGAAACTTATGCCGGCAACATACCAAATTTAACAAATTTAAGTCAAATTTAATAAAAATATATTTGGAAAATCATAATCATGAACGTAATTAAGTCACAATTTAGTAAAACACGTGAAATTGAATAATACAAGAAGATAACTTATTCCAACTTTATAATTGGTAGCCAATAATTAAAAAACCCAACCAATTCACCCTAAAAATCTTAAACCATCTAACTTTTTGGTTTGATTTTCAATTTTTCGATTTGATTTAATTTAACAAATTTTTTTTATTAAAAACTGATCGATTTATTAATTAATCGGTTAATTTTTATTAATTAATAAGTTCTTATAAACTAAAATAAATCAATTAATTTTTATTTAAGAATTTCTTTTCTCAATTAAACTTCAAATTATTTGAAGAGTAAGGATGATTTCTTTCAATTATATTTTAAATTCTTTAATTTTATTTAATCTTTAGCCAGTTTTATAACGATCTAATACCGATTGAATCTTTTAAACCTTAAACCTCTTATCTTATACGTTTAACTTCTAGTCTGATTTTTAAAACATTAAATATTATTTTAAACTTTCGACCCTTTTCTCTCATTAAACTACAGAACTTAGGGTCCCAGCCGGCTACTTTCTAGTCGTGATTTCAAAGAAATAGAAGTACAATGGATATGACCTATAATTGTCACAAAAAGAGAGGTATTATTGGCAAGAAAATCTTTGAAGACACATATAATATTTCATATACATTATTTAAATTTTGGTTCTGTCCTAAGTCTTTGAATTGAAGGAAGTCAAGTGATACTTCTATATAAGTGTCCTCCTCAGACAATTAATAATACAGAAGCAGAATGTCCCCAATCAATTCATCATGTACCCAATGGTGTTCACTTTTCTTACAACATAATGAAATGTCTTTACGACTAAACTGAATTTATTAACAAAGATGATTTATGAAACGAGTTAGGTTTTGGTGATCTGTAACCAAACAAGGTTAGGTTATCCATATTATAATGTGAAAATATAAGCTCAATCAACCATATCAAAATATGATATGATTGTCCCTTTCAAACCTAAACCGCCCAATTCAAGTGTAATTAGATTTTGATACTAATTAATTCATTAAACAAAAAATGTTCTCCATGCCAATCTTCTTATTACATCACAATTTAGGATTATTGTATTATTTATACAAACACTTGAATCGAAAATAATTTTTAAAATTTTTAAAAAATTTTAAAAATTATTTCTAATATCTCAACAAAGAAATAATAAATAAGAATCATGAGAATTTAACAAAATCTTTAAGTTTCAATCAATATAAAATTAATTAGAATATATTCTTTAAATCCAAACCTCTATAGGATATCAATGCGTATTATCTGCTCTTCCTAAATCCTACGACTTAGCGGAACTTTAATTGGGTGTTGATGATATGATGATATTCTTTAAATCAGAGTTATTCAATACACCTAATTCAAACAACATGTTACTAAAAAATAAGTGTTATAAAAAGAGATTTCGTTCGATTTAAAAAAACAAATGATTGTCATTACTATAATTAACAGATTGATATATTCATATTTTGAATAATCCAATCAATATGAATATTTTAAGATGTGTATAATAGTGAAAGGTATAACATTATTTGTCAAGCATAAAATCAACCTCTTTTTCTTTCTCCATCTGTTTTCTTTTTAATATTCAATGGCCAAATCCCTAAATTCTGAGCAAGATCTCTAAGGGATCAAATCAACTTTATGCATCTCTTTTAAGATTAGCAGATGGGACCTCCAAGAGAGAACAACTACAAGGGAGGATCTCGTTTCAATCTACTGTCAGTGCAGGAAGAGGTAGGTGACGCGATTGGAGCTCAGATAGTGGGCCAGTTAAACACTTCTAATGGGCTGGGCCAACGTTTCAACTTGAATGGGCTACTTGAAAAAGACAAACAAAATTTTCAGGGGTCCGTTTTCACTGCTACTGGACCCAGATGAAACTCCAAGAAAGACCCAAAAGTCGTAACCACCCAGAATACCCAGGGAGAAAGTTCTTAGGGGGGGCACCCAACAGGATCCAAGATCAGTACTGGCACCTTTAATTCCCCTACACCCAACTATGGTCGGCAAATATTTAGCCGTTGAACTAGCTACACACACGGAAATGATCTGCGATATTCAGGTTATTTAGACTAGCGAGAAGGAGAATGAGGAGAATCTTCAACAGATGGAAGGTGTTGAGACTCCAATGACTATGCCTCAGCCTGGGGAGGTTATGTCTAGCACCTCAACGACCCCTCAGACCTCGGTGTCTGGCCGGGCGGACTCACTGACCGGCCTCCCGGACATCCTAAGCAAGAAGTTGCCTCGCACCAACCTAGCGATGACCCCACGAGCGAGCCTATGGGAGGTACCCTGTCTACCCAGTTGTAGACTTTTCGTTTTCAATTATTTTCCTTATGTTGTTTTTCCTATGGAATTTTCAAGGGGCATAGTCTATCGCCAATTTATTCACACCACAATCAAGCATGATTCGGGCTCTTTTGATTTTACGGTAGTCTACGCTAGCCCCTAGTGCCCGACTCAAAATCTTCTCTGGCCAATTCTTCATTGGATAGGTCAAAATAACTAGAGGCCCTGGCTCATAGGAGGCGATTTTAACGCTAAATTGGAACTTTCAAACAAAAGAGGTGGAGCCCAATCCACAAGAGTGGTGAATAAACATTTCGAAGATTAGGTGCACAGGAGCAAACTCCATGACCTTGGTTATGTCGGCTCCAAGTTTACGTGGTGCCGAGGAGTGGTACAAGCCAGACTGGACAGAGTTTTTGGCTTAACAGCTTGGCTACAGGCTTATCCTCAAGCGGTGAACCATCATCTTCCTTTCTTTGGATCGGATCATCGACCTATGTTGCTTCACTTACACTGTTCCCCTGCAAGATTGCTTGTCACCCCTAAGTTTCATTTCCAAAATGCTTGGCATACAAGTCTAGATTTTGTGGCTGTTGTACAGAAGCATTGGCTTCCCGGAGGGGAAACGATGAGCTAGTCTTTAGTCAAAATTTTTGAGTATCTCACCAAGTGGCATACATCAGATTTTGGAAATATTTCCTATAGGAAAAAGTGATTGCTAGCACATTTGGAAGGAATTCAATGGGCCATGGAAGTCGGCCCTTTGGACTCCTTATTAGACTTGGAGGATGAGCTGAGTGGGGAACTTCTGCAAGTCCTCTGTGAGGAGGAAATTTATTGGCATTAGAAAGCCCGGTGCGACTAGATTTCTCAGGGCGATAGAAATACGAAATACTACCACACCCTCACTTTGTCTCGAAGGAATAAGCTGAAGATTGAGAGACTCTTTGACCCCACAGGAAGTCCGATCTCTGACCCTGTTCAATTGGGTCTTGTAGCCAGGACCTTCTTTGTCCAACTTTATACGAATGAGGATTGGCATTACTGTAACATCCCATCCCAATATTAAGGGTTAGGACCCGAAACTTCAATACATGGGAGCTCAAAGAGAGACTAAGAAAATGCATTTTCTTGCTCATGCATCATGTTAGCATATATGCACATAAATATTGAATGTTTGCATATGCATAGAAAAATGTAGTACATGCATTCATTGACAACTTCCAGATATGATTTTTTTTAAATGTGATCTTATTGAAAATGAGAAGTAAAGGGAGTGGAAAGAGTGATCTTAGTATGAGTTGTGATAAGGAAAGAATTAGAATCAAGATTGGTAGTGATCTGGAAAATGTTCACTAAGTATGCTTCAGTCTTTTAGCCACAACGTTTTCTCTAGTTGTCCAAACGAGTTGATTCTTAATTTGGATTAAACTAGAGATATATGACTACATTTCTTATGAAGACATTAAATTTAAATTCTGTCTCTAAGAATCTCAAAATTCATCATGGTTGAGAATGGGGTGCAGTATGTTGGAGGATAATGTAAAATTCGTTTTCAGACTTTAGGGGAAAATTTGGCATTGATCTATATAGATTGTGGCAAAGTTGCCTTTTTGAGATTTGTAGATCTTTCTGTTATCTTTCCAACGGTATATAGTATGGAATTTTTAGACTTTTGAGTCAAAAGTTATGATATTTATAAGGGGAGATGTTCTGGAGAGAAAGTAAAAGTAAGACGAAGCAGAAGTAAGACGAAGCAAAGTAAAACGAAGCAGAAGTAAGACGATGCAAATGAAAGAAGGAAGAAAACTTCATCTTAGTTACTATTCATTTAAGACGATGTTACTGTTCATTCACTTCGTCTTAGTTACTATTCATACCCATCATCTTAATTACTGTTCATCTTCTATCTTCTGTTCCATTTTTGGTCATTCAGAAGATAAAATTTGTCTTCAAGGTCTTCATGAAAGTTATAGCTCTTAAAGTCCACTTTCAAACCATCTAAAGAACACCTCAATCAGAAATTTTTACAGAAAGTTATGGTTGTTGTCCCGAAACAGGTTCAGTATGATTGAGGACAAAAGCATATTTGATTCTTTTGGCCATAACTTCTTCATTAGACCTCCAAATGACTTGGTTCTTGAACCATTGAATTCGTAAGACTTTGCTCTACACTACATCAAAAATTGAAGCTATTTGAAATGAAGTGAGAAAGATTGAGTGAAAATCATGGGACGGGTACAGTGAGTATGTTCTTAAGTAATATGAACTGGTGTTATTCCACCGAACATACTTCAGTATTTTGATGATTTCTGGAGCTCTACTGGTCCAAATGAGATGAATTCTAATTTTTGGTAAACTAGAGACATATAGCTACAATTGGTATGAAGAAATTGGAATCTAATTCAGTCTCTAAGACGTTTAAAATTCAGATAAAAGTTGTGCATAGTATACTATTTTGGACAAGAGCAGTCCAAAAATATTTGAAGTATATCTTTTGAATCACTGAACCAAATGGAATGATTTTGGAGGCATTAGAAACTTAAGACAATGAGGAACATTTTTCTGGAAGAAAGTATTATGTTAGATTGTTCAAGGATACTGTTGACAAGATATTTAAGTATAAAAGACATAAGGCATAAATGGAAGGGCAAATAGGACAATTCTCAATCATTAAGGGCATAATTGGAAGA
>JAOTAX010044776.1:0-10694 GCA_025629825.1 Erythroxylum guanchezii | reverse complement strand
ATATTCCGTCGGTGAAATGAGCAATATTTACCGACGGAATTTTATATTCCGTCGGTAAAATGATCGATATTTACCGTCGGTAAATTCCGTCGGTATACTTACCGACAGCCGTTTTAACGACGTCGCAAGCTGTCGGTAATTTTCCGTCGCTATTTTACATTACCGACGGAAAACATTCGAATTCTGTCGGTAATTTCCATCGCTAAACGTCCTATTTCTTGTAGTGTTTGTTTAGTCCTAATTTTTAACATATAATATTGTACTAAATTTACATTAGCTACTTAATTAACTAATTTCATATTAATAAATAAAGCTACCAATAATGCAAGGGATATTGGAACTCTTTATGTCTTTTAGTTTCAATAGCAACTATTCCTAAGGATAGCTAAACATTCCTCATTCAAAATAATAGTTGATAGTTCCTCTAACTCCTACTTATTGCTTAAAATTTCCTTAAAAAGCTTGACATATGTGGCATATGCAAAAGTTACATAACAAATGGAAGGTTAATATGAAGTTATTTGAATATTTTTAAGAACTTATCAAATTTCTCATCCATCTTCTCTATCTTTAGTCTTATTGGTTAAAAAATTTCAGGCTGGTACTCTTTCACTTCCCCTTTGTTATCCTTTTTCTCTTCTTCCTACTGATTACCTTCCTTTCCCTTTACTTCTGTCTTCATATCATTAGTTAATTCATTTTCACTCTTTAAACTGTTTTCTTTCTTATGTTCCCTATAATTAGCCACCGTGTTGCAAGGCAACAACTCTAAAGGTCTCTCAATTATTAATTTAGTTAATTGACCAATCTTTCTTTCAATGATATATATTGAAGCCTCTTAATTTTGAATCAAACTTTGAATTTATATATAGGAAAATTTTCATTGATTCTTCCAGGCTCGATTTCTTCTCATGTTACTATTACTGTTAATATCCAAGTTAAGTGATTACTCCATAAGAGTTTGGATGAGTTTTTTTCCCCTAAATTATAAGTGTTACTATAGGGGTTATTTTTTCGTCGTTAAAAATTCCCCATATAGTCCATTTTCTCAACTTGCTCATTTATAGGAATTTTAACTTACATTCACTAGTGATGTGTCCTACCTTATATAGTTCACAATATAATCTTATTGACACTCTTAAGCTATAATTTTTTTTCTATAAGAACCTCTATTTGAGTTGCCAATATGGTAACAACATCCATATTATGTATATCTGTTAGCTTATTTATCCTTGCCCTACTTGATTAGCACTGTTGATTATTCATTATTAACGTTTTGTAAGTTTAATAGTGACTTTTGGAATTTTCTATTTAATGTCCCACCAACTATTACATCGATCATCAACTTTGTTATATAATTTAGAGTATTATAACAAGTCTAAACTTACAACTATATAGGTAAGCTTTAATGTGACCATTCCTTAGCAGATCCTTATATCTCTCTCAGAATTTATAAAATATTTTATTATTGTATTATAAGTAGGTAGAAATTTTGTTTCTTAGCTTAACATTTTTTTTCTATAATAAAGCACTTAATTAGGAACGTCTATATTAGATTCTCCCATATACTAATTAAAACCACAGATAATGACTTCAACCATCACTTTCCTCAATCCTTTAATGAGAATGGGAATAGGATTGTTAATTAGTCAAGTTGGTTAATGAGTTAAGTTGGTCTGATCCTACCTAAGCTTGACTTGAAGCCTTTTAGGGGTAACTTGAGCTTAGCTTGAAATCTAATCAAACTTGGCTCATACCACTTGAGCTTAAACCTAAGCCTAAGGTTGACGAGTTTTAAGCAACTATAAATTTGCCTAAAACTTAAATTGCCTAAATCTTAACATGATATAACTTGAACTGATATAGAATATTATAAAAATTTAGATCTTAAAGTACCTAAGAAATCAAAAAAATTGCCCAAATAATTTCAAGACTTTAACTTTAATAATTTTTTTATAAGTCTTTAGGATTGGCAAGTCATAAAACTTAGTTAATGCTTTGAAAATTTCACCATGTTTTGTGAATTTTAAAGAGGCCAAAGACTGGTTTAAAAAAGAGTGTGAACCAAAGGACCAACAAGGTTTAACTTCAGTACGGTAAAACATTTAAGAGAATAATAAATAAGAAATATTGATTATGAACCAAAGAACCGCATATGGTAAAACATTTAAGTGAAAAACAAAGAAGAAAGATTGACAGTGAACCAAAAAAACCAAAGGAGAAGAAAGACTGACTTTGACAACCAAGAGAATAGAGATGAATAAGAAGTGAACTAGGGTTAGTCCAAGGCTCAGGCTAATTATATATATATATATATATATATATCAAGCTTCAGGTTGAACTAAGGTTATGGAGCCTAAGCCTGGTTTAAAGTCTAAAAAAAGCTCGACTTGAACCCTAGTTAACTCAAACTAAGTCTATTATTACTGGTTTATGTTAGGACATGTTGGGCCTAAGCTTATTTTCCATTCCTAAATGGTAAGAACCTTAAACTTATAACATCATTAGTTTCTCAACTAATCTTGAATGTGTCACATATCTAAAAAAGTTGGTGATATAAGCATTGGGATCTCTATATGGAAACCCATCAAATTGCATAAATTGTTGTCATATTTGGATAATGTTTAGTTTGATCTTGAAGTGGTTTGTATTAATTTCCAATATAGAGATATTAGATTTTATCCCTATAAGCAATGGCTTCGTGTACTTCAATATGGTTCTGTACTCCCCTTCTACTTTATCAAGATGTGGGTCTTGGGCTATTGAATTATTTCATTATATATGCATTTGATGAAGCATTTTTTCAATTCTTTTATCATATTTAAATAAGTCAGACTTTCTACTCATTATAAACTAAGGACCACACATGAAATTAGGGATAGTAACAAGCTAACCCAAAACTAAGCCCCCTAATGACCTAAGTCGAATCTGTTTTTTTTTTAATTATAACTCAAGCTATTTGACTTAATCCTAAATAGCCTAAAGCCTATTCATGCTAGTCTAAGCTCAAAAGGTCCACAATTTTTATAGATTTTGAATTAAGAATAAATTGTCAATCTATCATTATTACAGGTAGGCCATTTTGGTGCAATTATATAGATGGCATCGTAAAACATAAGAAAGAAGAAGAAGTAGATTTTTGTAGGCCTTTGTGGAAAGATGAAATGAGAATTTCAAAACTTACTATGAACAATTATAAACATTTGTAAGAATCTTTAGATTTTTAGAAGCAAGAGAAAGAATGAACATAAATATATAAGCAAAACTATTTACTCTTACGTTCACTCAACAATTTGAGAAATAAAAAGGTTTAATGCTAAACATAGATAAGAGATTAAAGTAACCCAACAAACTGAAGAAAAATGGGAAGACAAGTAGATGCAAGGAAGAGCATAAAAAAAAACAATAAGTAAGCTACTGGTGACAGGTAATTAAGTAACCAAGCGAGCGACAGAGAAAGATGGTAATGTAGAAACCCTAACACATATAATCTTGGGACAGAGATGGCAGTAACTTTAGAATAGGCTAGAGAGCTTGCATGTTAATGTTCTTACTCTAAAAATGATATCATTTTAATTATAACTGATAAGCAGGATTTGGGTCATACTGTGAAGCCTAAGCCTCAAGTTTAGCCCTAAGCTTAAAATTAAAAGAAAATTTTGAGCTCTACATAAAGCTTGGTCAACTTAAGCTAAGTCCATTGAGCCATCCTTACCTCAATTCAAAAAAGCCAACATAAAGATAAAATAATTAAAATCAAAATTTCCTAGTTTATGATTTTTTCTCTTGAGTTAAAACCACTTATTTAAATTGATTAACCAATACCTCTATCTTGATTAAAACCCCCAAGAATGCCTTAATATTTATGAATTTTAATAAAAGCTTTCACTCTAACATTAAAAGATTTATGTAGTTTTATCTCTAAAATCCTATATAACTCTTATTATCAATGCCATGATCCACTCACATTCATGTTCTCTCAAATCCTCCATATACAAATTACAATATAATTGAATTGCTAGCCTTAATTAAATCAAATTTAAAAACAATCAAAGCAATTTTTCAAAGATAAATTCCTCCATAAATAATTGAAATCAATTTATAGAAAAGATAAGACTAGGATTCCCATTATTTAGACACATAAAAGTTTAGCTACTCATCATTTTCTCAACTAACAAACGTAGGCAATAAAATAAAAGAAATCAAAAAAGAAAGAGTTTTATATGTGATCTCAATATTCTAATGTGGTCTACTTAATTGGGATACTTTTCAATCTCCTTCTTCCTTGAAAACAATATCAAATTGTATCTATAGGATGTTTCTTTCCCTTGGTGGTTGTTCTTAACTCTAAAATTTAAGATAATAAAAACCCTCACTATTTAAAGGTTTATATATCTTTTAAAATTAATTTCCAAAAATAAACACAGTCTTGGACATAACTATGTCTCAACATGCTTGTGTTCTTTGCTATATTTTTTATTATTTCTTTTCCCATATAGAAACATTCACTAACACACTTATGTCATTAGTTATGCTAATATGTCTTACTATTTTTCCAACTAAAGTTTTGGGGAAGATATAGATACTGATACACTTGTTTCTTAATTTGTGTTTCTATTTATTTTTTAGATCTATACAACCTCTCATTTACACATGTATATAGTTTTTATCTTAAAGAATACGTGCTAGCACACATTTGTATATCATGTCATATTTTAGCCAAGATTGAAATTTCTCTTTAGTTCTCCTTGTAAAACTATTTAATTCTTAACCTATCTTATTTTTAAAACAATATGATCTAAATGACCTTAAATATAATATAAAATGATTAAACCAACATAATTTAGATATAAAAACATTGAAAAACACTTAGTAAAATATATGTATGTTACATGTATATTATATACCACGAGATACCATAGTTGGGATCATCTAATTTGAATTGCAAGCATATCATTGTAATTTAGTTTAAATGAGTTATTCAGATTTGCAATTTTTTTTGGAGATACCCATAGATTGTACAAATGTAAACAAAAGTGTCATCATTGCTTTAAATTAGGTAAGGAATTAAAGTTCGAATTATAGTAATAGAGTGACAAATAATTTGCAACATAAATCTAATTTTCATTCCACACCCTTAAATACATTTTAAGTAGAATAATATACAAACTATTAAATTACAAGAAATGAACACGAACAAGTAGCTGCTAAAAGATTGATCTTTAACATTAACCAAGACCTAAAATTGTTATAAATGAATTATTTTGTTTCTATCCCAATCATAAGAAATAAAAATTATTAGAACAATTTCTAACACTTCTATTTGAAAAATCTCATATGAAAAACTGCTATAGTAATTGATAACCTTAGTAGATAGCTGTTTGATAGGCATTTATTATTATAGACAATTATTACCCATAAAATGTTATGCTTTATTACATTGGGATATGAGTTTAATATAACTTGTTTTTCCTCAATTGTTACATATTTATTTTTATAATTTAGCTTCTACAGTTTTTTTTACCATATTTATGACCAAGTAGTCTTAAGAGGCAATTTGATATATAGAGAAAACAATAATGCGTTTGACAGGTGATATGTCTCTATTTTATTAATTTTGATGTAGTAACACAAAGACGAAACTCTAATGAAACAATTTTTACCTTTTCTAGTTTAAAACTCTTAAATAAAAGAATTGTATAAGAAATGACAATTTTGGTAGATTGATTGTTTTATATTTCAAATACTACAAAAGATTGTTATAGATTGCACTAACGTGAAAGACAGTTAAAAGTTTATAAAATGACTAATAAATAAAAAAACCAAATAAACAATAATAGTAAAACCTAGTTATTGTAAGTAAATTTAATTAAAAAATCTCCTTATAACACCTGTAATATCCTGCCACCTAAAATTGTTAAGAGATTAAACAGTTAGATTAAGTCACATGAGTTATTTCATTTAAGAATTTACGAGGTGCATTTCATTCACATGTATAATATTCGTATACATATATGAATCATGATTTAGAAAACATTGCAAGATAGTATATGCACTCAATTAACATATTCCAGGGTATGGAACTAAAATGAATGTGCATTCCCAATGTTTTGTATTTTGATTTAGCAATATCATGAATTGATGGATTATAATTAGTGAATTGGAAATTTTTTGTTACAACTGAGTAATTGATGAGGTGATATGTGCATCTACTCTAAGAAAAATGTTAAAGAGCAAGAAAAATTGATACATGGGAATTTAGGTTGATTAGGCCTATGAAATGATGACATGTGGCATTGGGAATCAGTGACAAATGACTCAATTAAATGGATGAAAAGTGTCTTGAGTATAATTGCAACAAGTGGCCCTTTAAGTTTGTGGCAAATGGAACTTTATACTTTTGACATGTGGAGCAATAGAATGGTGACATGTGTAGCTTTACAAATGGTGAGATATATAGCCTTACAATTGGTGACATGTGTAGCCTTACAACTGGTAAAATATGTAGCCTTGCAAATAATGACATATTGATCCGCTGTGTATTTCGATCTTACCCTTAGAGGTCGAATAAAAAATTTAATTCCAAGGATTGCAATATAGAGTGCAACCTTGGGTCGTCTCACTTACTTGGAACCTAATGCAATGTACCTAAGCTAGCCTAAATGTCATGAAATGCAAACTAAATTGGTTAGGAGGGGGGTTTTGGTTCTTTAAGAAAACTAACAAAATTGAACTAATTGTAAGAGAAGTGTGTTAAAAGTATTTTCTTTGGATTTTTGGGAATAAAATTTGAAAGTTAAAAACAATGATCAAATGTGAAAAAATCCTCTTGAAAAATGAGCTTTGGCTATCATAGTTCAAACTAAATCTTGGTAGGAGTGAAAATCACTAAGTTTTCAAATGATAAACCTTAAAGAACTCTTTAAGTTCAAGGTTTTAATCAATGAACTACATTTCTTAAAACCTTGTTGAATGCATCTTAGTGTGTGTAATGGGTAAGTTAATGCAAGTGGTCAATTTGGGATCTATCATCATCTCAATATCAAACACAACTAGGTAGATAAAAGAGAATTAATAAAATCACAAAAAGACATATATGAGACTTCATATATTCAAGCTCTAAGTTATACATCAACATACCCATTAACACAATAAATTGTTCAACACTTGACTAAACTATAATCAAAAAAATCCAACTACAAAGCATAAATCCTAACTAACGAGTTCATAACAATGTAGCTAAATATGAGTAACTACTCCCCTTTTAAGCCCATTGAACTCAAGCCATTGCTACATCTTTAAGAGGAAAAGGTGTTTACCCAAGCATTGCTTCGGGAGAGCTAACAACCAGAAACCCATCAAAAGCATCCATGGCAGCAAGTGATGATGAAAGAGTTGGCGATGAAAAATGGAAGAGAGGTGATGGATGATGGTCAAAGTTGAGAGAGAGAGCCGAGTGTGGTGAATGTTGTATGTGTCTTATTGTTGTTTGCCTTCGTATATCTGTCAACTCTTATCCTAATTTGATAGGATTTTAAACGAAGGATGATTGGATCGGGTCGCACAATGGGTGATTTTCTAAAAAATGGTTCGGGTTTTTGAAGCTTCGCTGTGGCGACAGATAAGTTCGTTGCGGTGAACTTTTCCCGAAAGGTTTTACTTCATTGCTAGATCCTTCGTTGCGGTGAAAGAATTAATCTTCGCCGTGGAGAACTTTTCTCGAAAGTTTATCCTGGATTCCTTTGTATTTCATCGTGGCGACAGATCTACTTCGCCGCGGTGAACTTCTTGTTGTGCCTGTTCTCTTGTTGACTTCACTTCAGCCTTCTTTGACTTTACATCTTCTTCTTAAATCCCTTCTCTGTGAGGTTCCTACAATGAACAATAGTAATTTGTAGTATCAATTGTTCTCAAAAAATTTATGGGTGCAATTAATACTGATTTGTGACAATTTTTACTATCAAAGTACATAAAATAAAAATACACACTCAAGAGTCAATTTAAGCATAAAATCTAGAAATAGGAGTCAAAAAGTGTAGTAAAAGTCATGAAAATGTCGCCAATTTATATAATAAACTTGGGCTCAATCACATACGGAGGCTTAAATGAGTGAAATGTGTAGTCTAAAGTAAGTGACACATGTACCAATAGAATAGTAACATATGGACCAATAGAAGGATAATGTATGTACCAATAGAATGGTGACACATGGTCCAATGGAATGGTGACACATGGATTAGTTTGACTTCTTTTGAATTTTCTAGATAAAATGGATGAAAAAGGCAATAGAAGTGAGAGTAAAGGGTTGGCCATAAGGTTAGAAGAGGCAGAAAAATGAAATGAGAAGAGGAGAGAAAAAGGGGAAGAGAAGAGGAGAAGGAAAGAAGTTATCAAGGTAAGTTGAAATTCTGGTTTCAATTTTATCTTTACCTTTCGATCTATCTTTCATATTCTTAGAACACGAGTTTGAAGAACTCAAAAAAATGAAAGTTGTAGATATATTTCTTAACTTGACCTTTGTGAAAGTGGCTTCACAAAATATATTTCTTAACTTGAACTACGGAAGGATGGTATGTGAACCGTTTCTAAATTTAACTATGGAGTAAAATATTTCGTCACAATAATTTTCGACGGTAATGGTTACTCTTTCGGTGATATATCGACGGTTGTAATTGACTGTCGGTAAACCGTAGTTCAGAAAATCCTGATGGTTTGCAATATTGCCAACAGAATGAAGAGTAACCGTCAGTAATTATCTAACATTTTACTAACGGTTTATCCTTTCCGTCAATAAATATAATGTATTTTAATGACGTATTTTTATTTTTCGTCGGTAAAGAAAACTATTTTCTACAATGTCTCGAAATTTAATTTTATTTCATGATCTTATGATTAATGCATAATTTCAATAGTTATGAATTATTTGTGCATAATATTTTGATTTGTTTAAATAGAAAGTTGATTGATGATATAAAGTTAAAATTATCTTTATTGATAATAAAAACATTATAGTGTACATGATAAGTCTTTGTAATTCAAAGAAAATGGCTACAATAATCCTAATGTCTTAGTGACTGCGGGTGCTTGGAGGTGCTACCCCTCACCTTCAATTCATCCACCTCAAGTCTCAGTTGAGCTATATAGTCCATTAATGTGTCCACACTGGTCCCAAGCTGATTGATTTCATTGGTTTGTGACCGTCTAGTAGATGCTGTTGTACTAGACGTGGAGGATTACAAATAACATATGTTCACAAATGCTCCCAGCCCAAAGATCCTTTCACGGTGGTCCGTACCACCCATTGTATCAAGATACGTCTAACTCTCATCAACAACTTGTTTGTCCTAAGACTGTAGTTGAATGCTTTCTTGTATTTGGTCCTATTAGCAGTCAATGTTTATATTAGTAAGTGATAATTATTAAGAATTAATATTAAAGTGTAAATTTCACATGTATTCAGTTCTCTACATTGGGTGTTGAAGAATGTCACACCGTTATGCTTCTTAGTGTGAGTGTGCAAAAACAGCTAAGTAGGTGTGGACCTCATGCCCATAAACCTTTCTTGCATATTGAACCTAAAATGTTATATGTAAACTAGAACTTATAAAAATTTCGGCAAAGTTTCCTCTATTTTTACGATATTTACCCCCTGTTGAACAACTAAAATAACTCAACACAGCCATATATAGAACCAGACATTTATACCATTATTATTATCCATAATACACATATTGTCATTCCAACATTCACACATCAATTTCTGCTTCATTGAAATACAACAAAGTAAAACAATTAGAATATAAGTGTAAAGTTTAGATACTTAAAAGTCTCTCTGCATGCTCGTGGTGGGCAATTGATCCTCCTGTATGTACAAGAAGACTCTCTCCCCCCGCTCCTTCATGTTTCCTAGTTGAGTTACGCTTTAACCTATACATTGCCTCAGGTAATGTCCAATACTCCTGCCAAGGACTCCATATTTGCTCAAAAATATAAAGCGGTCGTACACAAGCCGAGGCGAGCTCATACACGTTATCGTGACTTTATTGATGCGATACACCAGCCTTTTGTATTACACCAATAAAGTCGCGATAATGTGTACGAGCTCACCTTACCTATACTTTATGTATGAATGTGTCGAAATCAGAATCCCAAAAAAATGCTTTCTGAAATAAATATCAAAAAAAATCGATAAGTTATAAATTTTATTGTACCTCAAACTCTTGAAAGTAAAATGCCTTTGTGGCCTAAGAGATATTCTTCCATACATAACCCTCAGGATCAATCATCTCCTTAAATTTAGATATCATATTTCTTGAATACGGTCCAGACGGAATCAACCAATATAAGAAAAAATCATTTTATACCTTTTGCAAAAATTTAAACCTATAACTTAATTATAAACATATAGTGTTTCATGTGATTTCATTTACAGGTTATTGACAATTGTTATGTACGTTCTTCCATCAGGTCCCCTCAGCTCCAGGCTAGCAGTCGTCTCCTCCATCTGATATAGGGGTAGTGGATGATGTAGGAGTGGTAGATGGTGTAGCATGAGGAGCAGTAGGTGATGCATCATCTACAACTGTAGGCCCTAGAAGGGGAGGAGTGTTAAGTCAAAATTGACTTTACGTGTTGAATAATTTTGATGAAAACGAAAAGTAGACAAATGAAAAGTAGATGAACTATTCCTTAAC
>JAOTAX010044719.1:0-10697 GCA_025629825.1 Erythroxylum guanchezii | reverse complement strand
GTACTATTGGGTGTGAAATTCTTTCACGGGAAGTGAGGTTGAGGGATAGTGTCAAGGGTTGAGTGGTGTCGGCTCAGTAACGCCTTGGGTAAATCTATTGTACTTTCATAAAAGTTATTAAGCTAGGTGAGGGCCCCGCAGACGTAAGTAAGGTATGCCAAACTGCGTTACTAAATTTTTGGTGTTTTTATTATTTCGATTTTGCTTGTTTTTATATTTTATTGATGCTAAGGAAATTTGTGGAAAGTTTGCGAAATAATTAACCCCCTTCGGTTTTTCAGATACTAATCATAAGAATCCTAAAAATAATGAAAATAGAAAGAGGAGTGTGTTGCTAGTTAACAAAAAAGAATCATGAACAAATTGATCAAAAGTTGAGAAAAAAGGGAGAATCGATTAAGATCTCCTCAAGTTCAATACTTCACTCAACAACAAAGACTATAAAAATCTACCGAGGGTAATGAATGACTTAATAAAATAAAGAAGAATAAGTTAATTCATAAAGAAAAGTAGCAGGGATGACTAAGTTAGGGAGTAACGAAGAAAGAATCCTTCACAAAGGTCAAGAACCAGGGAACTACACCCTACTCAAAAAGTGACCATATAATAATAAGAGGAGATTGAAAATTGCTAACATCTCAGTCAAAGAAAGCACAACAAAGGGAAAGTCACAACAAACAACCTAATCGTAATAGGCTTTTCAATAAAAAGGATAAAGGTCTTCATGATCACCTTCTAAGAAACGAATAACATGTCCTTAATTAACCCTCATAAAGATGTTATAGTTGTGAATCTATTGATAGCCAACTTTTAAGTCAAAAAAATAATGGTAAGTATAAGGAGTGTAGCAAACATATTGTTCTATGATGCTTTCAAATAGATGGGCATCCCAATAGATAGACTAAAAAATGTTATCTCACCTTTTCTTAGTTTTATAGGTGACCAAATATAGACAAAATGGAAGATACATTTCCCTATAACATTAGGGACAAGGCTAACAAATATGACAATTCTTCTTGGTCTTTCATAAGCAATAAGGGAGAAGTATAAAGGCATATATCGGTGACATGATTGTAAAAGTAAAGGTCAGAGAAATCATATTAGTGACCTAGAAGAATGCTTTACAATGCCTACAAAAATATAACATGAAAATAAAACTTGTTAAGGCAAGTAACAAATATAACAATTCTTCTTGGTCTTTCATAAACAACAAGGGAGAAGTATGAAAGCATAAATCTGTGACATGATTGTAAAATTAAAGGTTAGAGACAATCATATTGGTGACCTAGAAGAATTCTGTACAATGCTTACAAAATCATGACCTGAAAATAAAACCTTAAAAATGCATATTTGATGTAGGCAAGCAAGTTCATTTGATTTTTGGTCATCCATAGAGGGATGGATAGAAGTTAATTCATAAAAAATTAAGGTTGTCTTATACATTATAACACCTAGAAATCTAAAAGAAGTATAAAGGTTAACAAAGAGTGGCAAGATCACCAAAGCTCCTCTCAAGATTTGTTGACTAATACTTATTGTAGATACTTAATTTTATCCCGTCTATTTTATCAATAAAATTATATGCTTTCCTTTTTTTTTTTTAATATTGTTAGTTTTACATACTATATTTTTATTTTTTAATTAATTTTATTTCTCACAAATTAGTTAAATTTGTTAAGCATTGTTTGTTCCTTTAAGGAGTTTTAGGGTATAATTAAAATTTTGGCTTAGAGATGGGCAATAGGAAAGTTTTAGATTGAAATGGTGAAAAGAATTAGTCCAAATACAAAATAGCAAATAAAAAGGGCTAAATTACAAAATTAAAGATTACATGGATCATTTTAGAAAACCAAAGATGGAATAAACAAATTACAAAATAATGAGCTTCAAAGTAAAAAATGACGAATTGGGGGATATTTAGTCACATTGCAATGTTAGAAGAATAAACTATGCTACACCATTTTAAAATTAAGGATTTTCTCTTATTGCATAAAAATATTATTTCCACGAAACCCTAGCTAGAAAATCTTTGCAGTGTTGCTACCATTTTCTTTTCTCTCAAGTTATTTAGTTTTCACCTTATCGTCCTTTCTGTCACTCAGCCCACCACCACTCTATCTTCTCTTATGGCTCTCGCTCTTGCTATCATCATTGTCCTAACTTTAAAACCCTCTTTTCATCGTTGCTACCATCTTCTCTTTTCTTTATTGTTGCACTCATCACTTTCCACCTACTCACATTATTCTCCTATTTCTGTTGGTCGAAATTCATCATCTGTTTGGCTAGGTTCAGTTCTACAACACCAAAAGAGCACCCGTTGTGAATTAAGGAGGATCATAAGAAGTTCAGTAAGGTTTAATTTCTTTTTTCTTTCTTTCATTACTTTAGTTGTATTTTTCTTATTCGTGTCAATGGGCCTTTCTATTTTTCTTTGACATATTCTGCTTTTATTTAAGTATCATTAATTATAGGAAAAGTGTGGCATTCACACACGCATATACACTTGATTTTAAAATTTGGATAAGCCTCTCAAATGTATTAATGATTTGTCTTAAGTTATGATTTCTCATTTCAATTTAATTCATTTTTATATTTATTTTTCTTACTATTTTCATTAACTTGTTCTTTTTTTTTAATGTTTGACATATTAATCTGGGTGGAACATTTTTTGGTTTAAGGTCTTTCAGATTTATCTTGATTTTTTTCAATGTTCTACCTTTGCTTTTTTATACCCTGGTGATGTTAAGTATGGTGGCATGTGTTTTCTTATTAGTCATCATTCATTTGTAGTTTATATGGTTTTGGATCTCATAGGTGCTATGATATTTTTTGGGTTAGTATTGCTTTAGTTGCCTTTTTTTTTTTATCATTTATAATTTTTTTCTAGTTTTCTCGATTTATAATATGGTGTTTTATGTTACATATTCATCTTTTCTTGTTCTAGTTTCAAGATCGTTAAACTTTTATGTTTATGGTGTTTAGTCCTTTTGACTAACGAATGTGTTCATCTCTTCATATCCTGGGTTTTAAAATGTTCATTTTTTTGTGTATACACACACTTATCCTTTTAAATATACCATTTGTGCTCAAAATTTTTAGGTTTTCTTGGGGGATAAAATGTATAATTGATGTGAACCTATTGGGGCCGATCCTGGGTAAAGGTAGGAAGCCCACGTTTATTAGAGGCCCATTAATTACAAGTTATTTTATAACAAAGGAGTTTTTCACGTGTGTGAGATAGGTTTAGAAAGAGTTGTTCTTTTTTAAAGATTTAAAGGAATTTATTTAAGGAGCAAACATCAATCTTAATTTGGTTCAAAAAAGCTTGGTTAGTCATCATAAATACAAAAACTTCTTTTTGGAAAGTAAACAACAATGGAAGTGAGCATTTTAAAATGAAATTGCTCCTGTTAAATACCCAAATTCACATTTTTCTAATTAAAATTCAATAAGAGAAGGCCTTAAATTCAAAATTTTCATCTTAGCATTGCCTCCAACAGTATCATTTCCATTTAGGTAAGAAACATATCTCATTTATTCTCTCAATCTCATCTTATTTTATTTTATTACTTTGAATTTTAAATATTTCAGTAGCTCTTTTGATTTAAAGACTGAGTTAAAATTTAAAATTTGATATGAGTATAATAACTTTTGCAATCTAGGTTGAATTTTCTATTTTTAAATTGAAACCTAGATTAAATTTTAGGTATAATTTATCTTTCTTTCATTTCCTATTTCAATTGCAGTTTATCTGAATAAATTGAAAATTTTCAATTTGATTATATATGATATTTGTCAATTACAGTTCTAGATATAGTTTTAATTCAAATTGAAGTTTATTCGGTTAATTTTTTTCTCTTTCATTTTACATATATCACACTTGATAGTTTTATCCCTTATTTCCTTCTTCAATTGCAATTTATCCCTCTTTAAAATATTAAGTCATATTTAACATTTTCTGATTTATAGATTCAACTGATTTTGTATGTATAAATTTAATTTTGTAAATTATTTATGAAATCTAATTTCAATATTTTTATAATGTGAATATTGTTATTAATCTCTATTCTCTTTAGTGAAAAGTTGATCACTTTTAGTTTTTGATGTTTTAGGATTACTTGAAAACTCAAAAATAAATTTTCAGCATGATAACTTTTATCATAAAAGTTACTCTTTCTTCTTTCATTTTTAATATAGGATATTAAATTTGGCTCTTTTTTCTTTTTTTCTTTGCTGCAGATATATAATACCATTGATATATTTTTGTGATAAATGGTTGAGTTATTGTGTTTTATTGTTGCCTACCTGATTTTTCTAGTTCCGTGCATATGCTTTTGTTCTTTTTCTAGTTCAATTGTGTTATAATTATATAATTTTGTCTAAAAAGTATTTTTCTAGAAATAAAAAAAGAAAAAAGTAGAATAGTTAATATTCTAAAAAAAGATTTATCGATAAATTTTTTAAAAGATTAACCCTTTTAGTGAAAATTATGAGAAATTATGTGAAGATAGTTTTAAACAACTTAATGAAAATTTAAGTGATGAGATTCATATTCACCAAAATGTTAGAAATTTGAGTAAGTATAAACATGTATCAAATGCATCCAATTTAGAAAATTTAAGGAAGATAAGCAACCAATCCCTTTGTTAAATATTTATGATCCTAGAAATTAGAATAATCTTGGCAATAAAATAAGGAACATTTTAATTGAAAAAATACCTATAAGGGAGCTGAATCTTATGTTTTCTTTAAACAGTATATATTTGCATATTATCGATTTGTTGGGGTTGTTCTTTTTACTTTGTTTTTGGCCTATAAAACATTAGGAACAACCCTGGAACCAACCTAAGTAACCTATGAACAAATTTGAATCAACCTAAGAAAAGCTAATTGACTTATTGATTATAAAGAATCAAGAACCAAAGTTTATAAAGTATTTGAACTTCACAGGAAAATTTTTTTTTGGATAAGTTTAAAGTTCTATAAAAAATAAGGAACAGAAGCTATGACGTCTCTTAATAAAAAAATATCTCATAACTTTCTTCAACTGAAATGAGCTATAATTTTTGATGGGCATAGTCTCGATCACGATATGGATAACTAAGTTGTGTTAATATGAAAACTTTAATCACACACAATTTATATCCATACCCAAGTTTGATGACTATGGATCCTATTGGATCTCTGGGGAATTGGGCATGACCTAAAACACACCTACGGATGTAAACCATATAATTGATTATAACATTGTGAATACATGAATGACCTAGGCTATGCCCATGTAGAAGCCCATATTCAATTAAAAATGAGTATTTTGCCTCTAAAGTTTCTCCGATTTCAACCACTGTGATCGCTTCAAACTTACATGTTATGGATCCTTTATTTGAGTTTATTATGATTACACCCACTCTTTAAAAGGATTTATCCTCAAATCTTCAATTTTAAATAAGACATAATTTCCTTAAAACCACGAGAATAAAGAAGATATTGGAATACTTTAAAAGATTTCTTCAGTTTAGTATAGTGTACCCATTTAACCCATAATGACTCGTTGTCCGCAAATGGCTTTTTTAACCGTATGTGACCAACTTCCATAGGTATTTCATCTTATAATACCTTATCTCTATGCTTTTCGTTATGATCTTAACATAAAGTGGATTGGTCTAAGTTGAGATGATGAGTGTAGGTACTTAATTTTGTCAAACATATTTTGTCTATTTTAATTTGTTTTTTAAATTAAGAAAATAAAAATCATGTTTTAAACAATTTACATTTATTTTAGTCCAATTTTTTATAACCTTTTCATTAAGTTTGACAAGATTGATAATTTACTAATCTTATTCAACTTACTTTTATTGGTTTTCATTTATATCATAACTTTTTAATTGCATTTTATTGTAACTCAATATGTTGTTTTGATTTTATTTAATTAAATTTTTTTATAACATAGACAATTCCCCTAAGATTATTTTTAAAAAAATTTTAAGTTAGAAAATTTTAGAAAAAACTCATTAAACAAGAAATAAATTAGAAGATTGAATTCAAAAATAGGAAAAATATTGATTAAAATGTATGAGAAAATAATACGACGATTGGTTTGTAAAAAAAAAAGTTAAGCAGAAAAATGAAATAAAAAAGAAAAAGAAAAGTTAGTTACAAATGTATATGAAAATCTCCTTTAAAAAGAATTAAAATGCATCGAAAAGGTGTTGTTATATATGATTGGTGGAGAAATGAGTAGTTTTGGTGATTGGTGGCACATTATCCTCCTTAATTACTCTTCTTCAAGGTCTTTTAAAGGTACTGGCTTGAGTAAACACAAATTTTACCATCACCACATAAGGATGGAGAGTTTTTAGAGCTTCACCTCTTTAAGTGTACATCTTTGTTGATTCCTCATATGATAGCAACAAATTAATACCAAATAGTAAACAAAGAGAATGTGTAGCATAAAAGAGGGAACAATTAAGAAGAAAGAGAAAGATAGAGAGAGAGAGTATGTGAGGGAATATTTGGTTGCTATTAATTGAAGATATTGACTCTCTTACACTAGTAACTAATTTTATAGTTGTTAGTTCGTTACATTAGAAAAGTAAAGCAAAAAACGCATTACAAGGGTGTGACATTTGTTCCCATGTATAATAGGGGTATACAATACTGTTTATTTTTAAGAACTAAAAGCTATATCCTTGTAATCTTATTCCCTCTTATTCATAACATCATTTTCCCCTTTAAGGAACTTATCTACAAGGTTCAACAATGAATAACACTTCTGTAGGTTAAACAAAAGCTCCTAAGTGTCTTGTTCTACCAAACTTGACCACTTCACTAGTTCCTTAAGTTACTAGTTTGTCATATCTCAACATCCTTCGGTCTCGAATGGCTATAGGAACTCTTTCTTGTACACTAAGTTTGATTTGAAAGTCTAGGAGAAATCTTGTGAAAAGAAGATAAGTGCCTTTTGAGAAAAGATATATGGAAGATGTTATGTATGATTCCTTCGAAAGAAAATTCAAGTTTATAGGATACAGTTCCAACGTTTTCAATTATTTTAAAAGACCCATAAAATTTAAAAGAAACCTTCTAGTTCGTTCTCTTAGCTACTGAACTATATTGATATGTTCAAAGTTTAATAAACACTAAGTCCTCAATTCTTAATTCTTTATCAACATTCTTCTTATTATCCTATTGTAGCATTCTTTTTTGTGTTCTTTATACATGGAAGTTTCTCACCTAGGTAGTAGCTTCCTGACCTTGTAAAATATCATGCACTACCAATATCTTAAAATCTTTAGCAAAATAAGAAACATAAATTGGTGAAGGATAATTCTATAAGGCTTCAAAAGGTAATGTATTAAGAGATGGGTGATGGGTAGTATTGTACCACCATTCAACAAATGGTAACCATTGAAACCACTTGCTAGATAATTATGATATTATGCATCTTCAGTAAGTTTCTCAGGACCTATTGAGGACTTCAACTTGTCTGAAATTTTAGGAAAGATGTGTAAGGATGTTTTAAGGTACTAGTGACTAACTTTGCTATGTAAGGATGCTTCAAGGACAATAAATAGTTATACTTGATGAATTAATCAATTATAACCAATATAACTAAGCAGTGGTTAGAGGTTGGTAACCTTTTAATTAAATCCATATGTATGTATTTTAGGAATGGCTAAGTGTTACTATAAACTAGTTTAGTGACATGTTTAATATTTAATAATGACCTCCTATAAAGCTATCATGCACTATAACTACTATTTTTGTTTATAAATTGATGTCATTATTAATTAATATCTGACCTTTGCACCTAAAGATTCCCTCAGCCTGATGACAAGAGTTTGAAGTTAGACTGCCATTAGATAACTTTTTCACTAAATCTGATAATATTTGGTCCTTATTCCAACTATTTCTAATTTCTTTAAATAACTCTGTTTAAACTTAAGATAGAGCCATAATACAACGCTTAATGCAAGTGATTTGAGAAAAAGAATCTATGGTCAAATTCTCGTTTCCCTTCTTATATCTTATTTTAAAATCATATCCTAATAGCTTGAGAAGCCACGATTGTTGGAGGGGAGTATGCATCCATTGCTTTAAAAGAAATTTTTGAATATTGTGATCAGTGTTGATGGTAAATGGTTTCCTATTTAAGTATTGGTGCTAATTTTTAATCCCTATAATAATAGCAATGAATTCTTTTTCATAAATGGAAAAGCATTAATGTTTAGCTACTATTGATTTTCTCACATACGTTATAAGATGTCGCTCTTAACTCAACACTACATCTAAGTCTCTATCATAGGCATCGATTTTGATTAAGAAAGGTTTTGAAACATCAATTAGGGTTATTATAGGTGTTGATGTAAGGGCTTATTTCAAATCTTAGGATGCTTCTTCTATTTGACCAGGCCAACTAAAAGCATTTTTCTTGAGAAACATAGTCAAAGGCATGTTCAATATGCTAAAGTGTTTGATAAACCTCCTATAATACATAGGTAGACCTAAAAATCCTCTTAGTTTAGTGTCATTGTGGGGACAAGCCAAGATAAGATTGAGGCCACCTTCTTAAGGTAAATAGAGACCTTAGAGTTGGAGATTATGTATCTTAAATACTGCACTTATCAAGCCCTAAAAATACATTTATAGCTTTAGAGTAGGAATTGATTATATTCAAAAGCCCTAAAGCTATTCTAAGATGCTCAATATGGTCTTTAAAAGTAGAGCTATAAATAAAGATGTCATAAACAAAAAACTAAAACAAACCTCCTAAAATGTGTTTTGAAGGGGTCATTCGTCAAAACTTGGAATATGGAATTATAACCTTAACAGGCATCGCAAAGAACTCATAGTGTTGCTTAGAAGTCATGAAAGCCATTTTAGGAACATTAGGATCATGCATTATAATTTGGTGATACCTAGATCTTAAATCTAGTTTAAAAAACCATACAGAATATAACTCATCCAGAAGCTCTTTGATGATAGGCTTCTTTTATGGTGATTTTATTTATCTCCTTGTAATCCACGCAAATACACTATGAGCTTTCTTTTGTCTTGAATAACATTATCGAGGAAGAGAAATGATTATGACCATGTAGAATGACCCCGTGTTTTCGATGATCTTGAATTAACTCCTCTATGATGTTCTTTTGAAGACTCCCATACCTATAAGGTCTAATGTTAATAGGTTTTGTCCCCTCCTTAAACAGAATTTTGTGATCATGAGATCTTGGAGGAGGAAGGCCATTTAATTTTGTGAATAAAGAGTTGATCTCTGCTAGAAGACAGTCCAGCTTTTGTTATTATGCTTCCTTTAATAAGTAGAGCCCAATGATAAGTTCTTTAAGTTGTTGCTTTAAGGGATATATATAAGTTTGAGCATGCAAAATTGGTTATTAAGTTGGGGTTTAACTAATAACTGAGGATAACAATAGACGGGGTTAGACAGAGTTAGGGTTAGAGCTCGAGCTCGAGCCTAGCCCATCTCGGTCCAAGCAATTTTTTAATAATAAGTTCAAAATGACATTGTTTTGCTGGGAAAGATTAGGCCTCAGGCTAGGCTGGGCCTAAGAAACTAAAGCCTAAGTCTAGCTCACGGATCTGGGTTAGGCACAGGCCCATTTGCCATCCCAACTAATAACCTTATGAACTTCTTAGGAGTGACACATTTTGGGTAACTCATATGGCCTCCTTTAAACAAAAACTAGTCTCCCACTCTAATTAAGCCTCATAATTTGCTTACCAAAGTTACATAGGACATCATTTATAGTAGACAACTATTGAACTTCTAGAACTAGGTTGCATCCTCCCAAGGGAAATATGAGAGCATTTGAGAAGAAGGTGATTCCCAAAATTTACCACTCCAAATGTTTACATAACACTTCACAAGATAGTTGTAGCCTTCCCCTTATAGTCTCCTTGAGGTTTTTCCACCTTTAAACACTCATAGGTCCCTATTTATATCAAGGTTGCATACAAAAAGTTATAGGTGCTACCATTGTCTATCATAATATATATTTGTTTGGGTTGACCATTCATTTCTCCTTCCTCTTCATCCTCTACAAGGAATGTATTCCATTGCTTTTTTTACATTTATACCAAGGTGTATATTTTTTGTCACACTAAAAATAAATTCCTTTTGCTCTCTTTTCTTTAAACTCTTTGCTACTTAACTATTAAGGTTACTTCTATGGAGATTTGAAAGAACCAAGTTTAAAGGAGTTCTATGTATTTGTAAAAGCCCTTCTTATTTATTAATCCTAAACCTAGAGTTGGGTGGTAAGGTAAAGGATGGGCTATGACAATGTGTCGTAACGTTAGTTAAAATAAAATAACTAGACTACTACTGTAACACCCCACTCCCGCTGGACCCGAACCCGACATCGATGGTGATATTCGAGTCCGTGCCCCGCGAGGGTGGCGTGCTACATCATTTAGTCAAAAACTCAGTATAAAAATTTGTTTTTTTTTCTTAAGAAAACGCACAAATCAAGAATCGCAACTTTGGGCCCACTTTTATTCAGAAACATTTTCATTTACAAGAGTTGCTACATTTTTGTTTTCAAAAACTAGAATTTCGATTCGCACATTCCAAAAACAAATCACATTGCACTATAATCAATCTCTTTTGCAAACCTTTTTCCAATCGGTAAGTTATACACATCAAATATATTCAAATACATTAAATACAATACTTT
>JAOTAX010044658.1:0-10701 GCA_025629825.1 Erythroxylum guanchezii | reverse complement strand
CATTTCAAAGAATCATTTTAAAAACAACTTTTCATAAATCATCACACAAATCATGTATAAGCATGTAGCACAATCTTATAGCATTTAAAAACATTAAATGCACATGAATGAGGTAGTTGCAAAATTATTTACTGTCATTTCTTTACAAAAAACTTCTGTTGGCTTATTATTTAACTATGAAAGTGAAACCCACCTTGAATCCTTGATTTTGGTTGCTCAAATATGCCTCTCCTATTGTTCCTCTTGTCCTTCTTGATTTTCTTCAACATTGACAAAAATCTAAAATCAATAGAATTCAAATTGGAAAACCCAAAGGGCCAAATGCATGAAATTGATCCTAGAATCTTCCAAAATCCAAAGCCTTAAAATGCTTTTACCTCAAATCTTCAACAAATGAAGAGATGCTTGGTTCAAAAGAAAGCTCTTATCTTCCTCTACCTTTTTCCCTTCTTGCATAACACCTAAATCTCTCTAGAAGGATTAGAAAAGATGGAACCCTAGCTCAACTTTCTTCTTTCCTCTCAACCACCGAAACCTCTCTTCTTTCTCTCTTTGATTTTGATATTTCACTTCTTCCTTTCCCATTTTCATTTTCCCCTCTTTAGGAATAAGACAACACTTCTTTCTTGTGGCGCCCCCTTATCGCAGGGTACACATTGGGACGCCCGGAGGCCATTCCGATACATATCCTATGCTAAGGGCGAGCTATGTTTGATCACTACATTCACTTCATATGGCATGGTATCATAATTCACTTATATAAAGCTTCATAAGAAAATCACAATATTTTTTTTCTTTAAACCAACTTTTCCTCATTTCATTTCTCAAAATCAAAATCTACATTGTTCCTTTCAGCATTTTCCATATGTACATCTTCAAAACCTAGTATAATAGTACTACATGAATAAGGAAAATATGTACAGCCTAACTAATCTGTCCAAAAATCCCAGCTGACCGACCTTTGAACCATGACTTCTCTTGCCAATCACAATCTACACGGCTAGTAGACCATCTCAATAGCTAGAGTTATCTCTCGATCCTGAAAAGACCACGTTGCAATTTTGATGAGTTTTGCGAACTCGATGAGGTAACCATCATCGATGGTTCGCTTAATTCATGCAACACATCAAGACATATAACAATTAGTTCGCAATTTTGCATTTCACATGAGTAACACGTTTTCACTTAAGCATAAGCAATTTTGCATTTCAATCAATCAAACATACTTAACAAAATGCATATGAAATCCTTATGAGACACTTTTCCAATTATTACGTTATTGTGATCGAGTGCCTGAACTGTCCCATATAGGGCTCATTAAACATTGAGCCTAAGGCTCTAAATAACTTTTGAGCTCGAGGCTCAGTTTCACTCATTGAGCTTTAAGCTCTAATCGGTGGCTACTCTGATCATAATTGTCATTATCTGATGATGCATTCATGAATGGAATGCATGTACCTTAATCAATCACATTATAATTCACATTCAAATAACACTTCAATATTGCAGTCCCCATTTCACAGTCATTGGACCTTCTGTGCGGAATCCACAAGCAAATCACATTTATTCATTGTCCAAAACATAATTATAAGCAAACAATAATTGAGAGAAACCATCTAGGTTACTCATAAGCTGCTCCCGAAGCTAGTGCCTGGAAGATCCGGCAACGTTCGAAGGTTGGCGTTCCAGTTGCTCCTCTATAACATATAATATAAACAATACCACAATTTGCAAAATCATAAGTATGCAGTAACACACATGTATGAAATGAATTATGTACAGCGCATATTCATGATAATCCAGGGAAAATTTTCATCATAAAATCGATCTCATATCAAAACTCATCTAAGTATAATTTATACTCAGGTTTATGCCTCACTAGAACCATTGAAATCACAATTCATTACTCACTAGCTTTCTTTCGGATTTTCCAAAACACCCTTTCGGGTCTATTGTTCACCTTCAATCAGATGGTGAAAATGAGATAATTAGGTCAAACTTTCTTCTAGACAAGTGTTCCTACATCTCTTACCTTTCCATTGATACCAAAATCACTCAATTTGGTTCAGTGAGTCAAAAGATATACCCCAACCATTTTGGGACTACTCTTGTCCAAACAGTATACTAAGCACAACTTCCATCTGAAAGTTAAACATCTTAGAGACTGAATTAGATTCCAAGTTTTTCCCACCATTTGTAGCGCCTTATCTCCAGTTTATCACAAATCAAAAATCATCTCATTTGGAGCTCTAAAGATCAAGATATCATCAAAATACTGAAGTATGCTCAGTAGAATAACACCAGTTCATACTATTTAGGAGTACCCTCATTGTAGTCGTTCTACTTTTTCACTTAATCTTTCTCAATTCATTTCAGAGGGCTATGATTCTTGGTGGAGATGTAGATCAATTTGTTACAAATCCAATGGTTCAAGAATCAGATCATTTGGATGTCTAAACAAGAAGTTATGACCAAAAGACTCCAACCTGTTTTCGTCCTCAATCGTCTTACTTTTGTATCGTCTTATTTCCATCGTATTACTTCCATTGTCTAACTGTTATTGTCTTACTTCTATCGTCTTACTTTTATCATCTTACTTCTATCGTCTTACCGCAGGGTACACACCAGGACGCCCAGAGGTCATTCTGATACATATCCTGCACTAAGGGCGAGCTACGTTCGATCACTACATTCACTTCATATGGCATGGTATCATAATTCACTTATATAAAACTTCATAAGAAAATCACAATATTTTTTTTCTTTAAACCAACTTTTCCTCATTTCATTTCTCAAAATAAAAATCTACATTGTGTCTTTTAACATTTTCCATATGTACATCATCAAAACCTAGTACAATAGTACTACATAAATAAGGAAAATATGTACAGTCTAACTAATCTGTCCAAAAATCTCAGCTGACCGACCTTTGAGCTATGACGTCTCTTGCCAATCACAATCTACACGGCTGGTAGAGCCTCTCAGTAGCTAGAGACACCTCTCGATCCTGAATAGACAACGTTGCAATTTTGATGAGTTTTGTGAACTCAATGAGATAACCATCATCGATGGTTGGCTCAATTCATGCAACACATCAAGTCCTATAACAATTATTTCACAATTTTGCATTTCACATGAGTAACACGTTTTCATTTAAGCATAAGCAATTTTGCATTTCAATCAATCAAACATACTTAACAAAATGCATATGAAATGCTTATGAGATACTTTTTCAATTATTACGTTGTTGTTACCGAGTGCCTGAACTGTCCCATATGGGCTGATTAAACATTGAGCCTAAGGCTCTAAATCACTTTTGAGCTCGAGGCTCAGTTTCACTCATTGAGCTTTAAGCTCTAATCGGTGGCTACTCTGGTCACAACTGTCATTATCTGATTATGCATTCATGAATGGAATGCATGTACCACAATCAATCACATTATAATTCACATTCAAATAGCACTTCAATATTGCAATCCCCATTTCATAGTCATCGGACCTCCTGTCTGGAATCCACAAGCAAATCACATTTATTCATCATCCAAAACATAATTATAAGCAAACAATAATTGAGAGAAACCGTCTAGGTTACTCACAAGCTGCTCTCAAAGCTAATGCCTGGAAGATTTGGCAACATCCGAAGGTTGACGTTCCAGTTGCTCCTCTATAACATATAATATACGCAATATCACAATTTGCAAAATTATAAGTATGCAGTAATGCACATGTATGAAATGAATTATGTACAATACATGTTTATGATAATCCCAAGAAAATTTCCATCATAAAATCAATCTCATATCAAAACTCATCTAAGTATAATTTATACTTAAGTTTATGCCTCACTAGAACCATTGAAATCACAATTCATTACTCACTAGCTTTCTTTCGGATTTTCCAAAACACCCTCTCGGGTCTACTGTTCACCTTCAATCAGAAGGTGAAAATGAGATAATTAGGTCAAACTTTCTTCTAGACAAGTGTTCCTACATCTCTTATCTTTCCATTGATACCAAAATCACTCAATTTGTTTTAATGAGTTAAAAGATATACCCCAACCATTTTGGGACTGCTCTTGTCCAAACAGTATACTAAGCACAAATTCCATCTGAAATTTAAACATCTTAGAGACTGAAGTAGATTCCAAGTTTTACCCACCATTTGTATCTTCATGCCTCTAGTTTACCACAAATCATCTCATTTGGAGCTCTACAGATCAAGATATCATCAAAATACTGAAGTATGCTCAGTAGAATAACACCAGTTCATACTATTTAGGAGTACCCTCACTGTACCCGTTCTACTTTTTCACTTAATCTTTCTCAATTCATTTCAGAGGGCTATGATACCTGGTGGAGATGTAGATCAATGTCTTACAAATCCAATGGTTCAAGAATCAGATCATTTAGATGTCTAAAGAAAAAGTTATGACCAAAAGACTCCAACTTGTTTTCGTCCTCAATCGTCTTACTTTTGTATTGTCTTATTTCCATCATCTTACTTTTATCGTCTTACTTCTATCATCTTACTTCTATCGTCTTACTTCTATCGCCAGAATGTCCCCACTTATAAAGATCATAACTTTCAGCTTCGATGTCCAAAATTTTCATACTATATACTATTGGAAAGGTAAAAGAAACATCTACAACTCTAAACAAGGCAACTTTGCCAAAATCTACCTAGATTAATCTAGATTTTCTCCCTAAGTCAGATCACGAATTTTACAATCAATTCTCAACTTCGTGACAACTTTTGAGATTTTCAGAGACAGAATTGAAATTCGATGTATTCGTACAAAATGTAGCCATATATCTCCAGTTTAATCCAAATTAAGAATCATCTCGTTTGGACAACTAGAGAAAATGTTGTGGATAAAAGACTGAAGCATACTCAATGGACATTTTCCAGATTTTCAAACTTTCAATATTTTACAACACCTAATCGCTTATAATCTTTCAAAACACTAAATTAACACTATAATCAAGTTTTTCATCCCCAACCATAGTATTTAAGAACAAACACGTAAATGCCATTTTTCATGTAGATGATAGTAACTCATCAAATTTATTGCCTAAATCCCTAACTCTAAAGAATTTATTCACTACTTACCTACTAAAAACTCTAAAATCTTCAAGCCCTAAAATCCACACAATTTTCGTACTTCACTGAGTGCAATGACCAGCTTCTGGTTTTCTTAGGTAGAGGACACAAATGACAAAGTGGCTTTAGTATAGGAAAGGAAAAGCATAAAAATCTCTTAGAAGTTGTTTGATGGAAAACTCTGTATATGGAAAGAAAATTTGAAGAAGATGATGATGAAAGAACTTAGACATGACTTAACCTGACAACTCTCAAAGAACAGTAACCTACTTCTAGCAAAAGTACAAAAACCTAAATGACACTTGTCATTTTCTTAATGATTAAACTCTAACTTAGTTTCTTTTGAAACTAACTACATTTAGCTCTCCTCTTTCAAATAAAACTATCATCTTTACAATCCAATTATCCCCAATATTCTTTTGATCCCCCCCCCCCCCCTCTTTTTTTCTTTTTCCTTCCTTTATTTCTATTATCCATAAAAATCCCAAAATTTCCTAAATTCATCAAAATTCAAAAATATCACAATTCCACTAACCCATAAAAATTTTCAATGCAAAAACATTCATAATTCTCAAAAAATTCACAAATCCATTCAATTATACTCGGAATTATTCATGAATGCATGTGCAATTAGTTTCATGTGCATTTCACTAGTCACATATATGTGTATGGCATATTATGCATGAGCATAAGAAAGCATTTCTAACTCTTATTAATCACTCACATTTACCATTCTAACCCTCCCACAAGTAATGGGATGTTACATTTCTCCCTATTTCACCCTTAATTATTGAGAAAAGTCCACCTTGCCCTTCCTTTAATGCCTTATGGTTTTTAAACTTAAATTGGCCTTACACACTCTCAGTACTTTAATACTTCAATGCCCTTAACCTATGTCATATTATCTTACCCACATTAACATGCTAATTAATCCCAACATACTTTAATCTGGCAAAACCCCAAAAATAGGTTAATCATGCTTATTATTAAAAAAAATTCAGGGGCTAACATCCACAATATCAAAATTTCAAGTTAGCAAACCCTTACACAATTTTTTAACTCTAACACATCTTTGTTTCCTGATATTTCATCTATAGGTCTGTCTTATAACTCTAGCAGTTGAAGACAACCCATTCTTGATTTTATTGTATCTTCTCTTGCTGTAAATCCTCTACTTTCACCAAGTAGCTCTTCCTTTTCTATTTATTCACTAAAATCTACCGAGTCTTAACCCCCCAGTTAATTCTCTTAAGTAAGTCAACCATGTATTTATCTTAAAGACTTCTATGTTTATTCCACTATTGTCTTTCTACGTGAACCTCATCCCTATCATGAGGCCAACTCTAACCTTTAATGGCAATAGGTAATGGTGAAAGAATTACAAGCTCTTTACAACACCAACATTTAGGACTTAGTTGACCTACCTGTAGATAAGTCTGTATTGGCTGTAAATGGGTCTACAAAATCAACACTTGAGCTAATAGATCAATTGAAATAAACAAAGCATAGTTGGCTGCAATAGGGTTTACTTAAGAATATGGAACTAACTATAAGGAGACCTTTGCTCCAATCTTTCACCTAACTTTAGTCCATATTATTATTGTAGTAGCAACCAGCAAGCATTGGGAATTGTTCTAGATGGATGTCAAAAAAGGTGATCTTCATAAAGAAGTATATATGCAACCTCCACTTGGGTATGCTCATCCACCTAATAAATTTTGTCATCTTCAAAATACCTTGTATGGTCTTAAGTAAGCTCCTCGAGCATGGTTTGCGAAATACAATTGCACCATAAATCATCTTAGCTTTACATCTAGCTCTTATGATAATGTTTTATTTGTTCAAAAAATAGATTAAAAGTGAACTCTTCTCCTTTTATTTGTTGATGAAATGATAATAACCAGAGATGACACTCAGGGAATTGCTACTCTCAAATCTTTTCTTCATCAACAATTTGAAATGAAAGATTTAAGTCCCCTAAGCTATTTTTTAGGTCTTAAAATATCTTCTGATGTTTTAGGCTACTACATATCTTAAGCCAAGTATGCTGCTAACTTTATCTTTTATGTTGGTCTTACTGACACTAAAATGGCTAGCACTTCACTTAATTCTAATGATCATATCTCCGCCACTAATGGAGCTCCTCTAAGTGATGGTACACTTGATAGACAGCTAGTTAGTAGTCTTATATACCTTACTATCACTCATCCAGATATTACTCATGCTGTTCACACTGTTAGTTAGTTCATATCTGCACCTCATACCACTCACTTTTTTTATTGTTCTTCGTATACTTCAATACGTTCGAGGCATTTTGTTTCATGGGGTTCACTTCAGTCATTCATCATTATTAGACTTATGTGCATACTCTGATGTTGACTGGGCTGGAGAACCAATTGATCGCTGATCTACAACTGGCTACTATTTCTTTCTTAGCACATCTTTTATTTCTCATTGTAGCAAAAAGTAAACGATTGTCTCTCACTCAAGCATTAAAACAGAATATTGAGCCCCAGTTGACATTATCTCTATTCTTGTATGGTTATGATGATTACTTTAAGACTTTGATGTCTCCTTTTCTCTAGAAGTTCCTCTCTTTTTTGATAATTTAATACATTGATGTCTCCTTTTCTCTAGAAGTTCCTCTCTTTTTTGATAATTATAATGCCATGTAGATGCTTATAATGATGCCTCTCATGAACAAACTAAACTCATCGAGATCGATTGTCATCTTGTGCATCATCATTTGCTTCAAGGAACTATACAACTTGTATTAATCTCATCCCAAGCAAAAATTGCTAATCTTTTTCCAAATCACATATGCCTCGACATTTTCAAGAACTTATCTTTAGACTCAAGTTATAATCTACATTACCACCTTAAGTTTTCTAATACTATGTAATTATTTATTTGATTTGTTTCTTTAGTTGGAGTCACCTAAAGTGTATAAATAAATGGATGTATATAACATTAAACACACATAGAAATACAGAAATCATTCCTTCATTTCTTCTTTGTTCTCTATTTTTATATGAAGAAGTGAAAAAATGTCATATTACCCCAATTGTTTAACTTCTAGCATTAGGTTGTTTAAGGGATTCTCACTATGAAGAGCAATATGGAATCTAATTTGTATATCTTCTGCATTCTACGTTCCTCAGTGTTAGGTCATATATATCAATATAATCAGATTATGTCGTAGGCTTATTGTCACGATCTAGAACCACATCGGGTACATGATAATCGCCGCATACTCAAGCAAAGGATATTTACGGTACCCTTAACCCGACTATGCAAAGCAAACTGAATATGCTTTGAAAACATTTGTACAACATAACGACAGTATTTTGAAAATCTCAAAACTCAATTAAAATACATGTAAATCAGTTTTAAACGCACTTTTATATTCACATTTAAAACTCTACCACAACTTTTGGTTTAAGTCCACTCAAGAGCAATCTCAACAATAGTACAAAAGGTTCATACATAAGGTCATTTACAAACCACAAAACAGTCAAAAATTAATTTACAAAATCGTAAAGCATATTAACATAACCAACTTAACAAAAAATAGTTCATGAGCCATCATACAACAAAAGTACAAACAGAGACTACCCACGTGTGGTAATGCCCCGAAAATGTCAAAAGATCACATAATCCACTTAAAACTTTAAGCTCACCAAATTAACATGTATGGTTGGAAAGAGGAGGGGGTGAGTACACTATGTATTCAGTAAGTTGCAAAAATATATATCGCAAATAGAACCCGATACAAACCAAGTTAGTCTAAATAACCTAAGGATGAGTTTTTCATGCATCTAGCATGCCATAACCACCTATGAAGTGAACATACATTACATAGAAACATATAGGCCTTGTTGGACCCCGAACTTTTGTTGGAAGTTAGAATTATTAAATGAAATTAAATGAGAAATTGGTGCTAATTTATTCATGTGCAAAGACAAGGGAAAATTCTTGAATTTGAAATGATATAAAAGATTAAAGTAGTGAATGTAGTAAGTTGATGAAGAGTGAATAATTGATTTTGGTATTTGATGATTATGAGATTTTTGAGTAAACTTGTATGCTTAAGGGTATTATGAAATTTATGATGAATAAGTTGGTAGAAATGGAGTGGAAATGACTAGAATAAAGAGTTGAAATGTTGGTAGCTAAATTAAGTAAGTTGTGTTTAATGTTTTATTTGGGCAATGTTAATTGGAGCAATTACAATGATATTTTGAGGTTAATGCATGAAATGGGGGTTTTGTGTATGTATGTGTTGTGGGTGACATCTTTATAATTGAGAAAGTGAGCTAGTACAATTACTGTTCATGTGGCTTCTTTGAAATTGGAATTTTCGATATTTTAATTTATTGGGGCTAAAAATGCCCACTAAAGCTTTTTAAGAACTTATATTTTGATATTAATGCAAGATATTTAAATTTTATTTGTTTTTGCCAATGCTTGTTTCAAAAGTTACCTTGCATGTTTTTGCAAATCTCCATAAGGGTAAGTTTTGTGTGTGCTGGCTTTGAGGCAAATTCTGGACCGATATACGCTAAATTGGACCAAGTAGCCTTCTTGAAAGTTATAGAGGAAATTTATAGCTTTCCAATGAGGTATAGTATGCCATTTTTGGATGTGGGAGTTGAAAGATATGAATTTTTGAAGTTTGAATGTTGTCTACGAAAGGAATTATGGGACAGAAAATTTGATTGGAATTTTGACCCTCATAGAGGTGGAAATTGTTCTAGGAGTCTTCATGAGAGTTGTAGGTTATGTTTTTATCTTTCCATTGATATAAAGTAGGACATTGTTGGATAATTGAGTAAAAAGATATGATTTTTAGAAGTTCTGGCACTGTTTAGGATGGCATTTTTGGACAACCAAATTAAAATGAATTTTTGACACTTTTTGAGGCTGTTTTGGTTTGTAAGTTCTGCATGAAAATTGTAGAGCTTTTTGTTATCTTTCCATTGCTGCCAAGTTTGTAAAATTTGGAGTTCTAGGTAAAAAGATATGAATTTTTGAAGTTCAGTGGTTAATGAGGGGAAAAAAAAAGAAGAAAAATTAAAGCCAGTAGCCTCGCGATCGCGAGCCGTCGCGGTCGCGATCGCGATCAGCTCTCGTACGGCTCCTGCCGCGAGCCGGCTAGTGAGCTGTCACGTATGCGACATGGGTCGCTGGCTCGGCTGACCTTCTTTCACTATTTTTCTTATAACTTTTCCGTCCGACCTCCGATTGACCCGATTTTTGAAGCGTTGGTTTTCTAAGACATTCCTCTACCTCTACATAAAATTCATAAGATTTGATATTAATTTGAAAAAGATGGATTGAATCAAAGTGATAGGATCATTTATAAGAGTATAAGTTGGATATTTTTCAGAACATGCTTAAGTATTTTGCCGATATCTTGATCTGTAGAGCTCCAATTGAGTTGATTTTTGTCTCATTGGAAAATTGAGACAATGAGGAATATTTCTCTAGAAGAAGTGTTAGCAAATTCCTTCAATTTGATGATTAGAAAAAGGTCTTATTTTTGGAAGAAATTAAGCATGACTAAATGAATTTTGAGGCTTTGTTATATTATATTATTTT
>JAOTAX010044610.1:0-10703 GCA_025629825.1 Erythroxylum guanchezii | reverse complement strand
TAACTTATACAATAAAATCCTCAATTTATGCCAATCACAGTAAAATTATCAAACTAAAACCTCAAAATAATTTAAACCTGCTTATTGCGAATCGGGGCCCAACACCTAAAATGTGGAGCTTATTCAAATTAACCAATCGAATTTTAGTTTCAAGTAAACCAATCAACACAGGTCATTCGCGGAAGACAAAATCTTTAAGAGCCTGTAACTTAGAAGGGAGGTTGAGACCATGAACATTCCAAGCCAAAATCGACATATTAAGAAGAGGAGGTGGTGAGGCTTTTACTCTTGCCCCTTTCGGATTTTCTAGTTGAAATGGGGCCACTACTCTCAGCGGCAGAAGTGCAAGGAGAAGAGGGGCCAGCAACATCCCGTGCTAATGGAACAGTGGAATGAGTGGAATCAGCTACACCAGGAAAAGCCACAGGGCCATCGTGTGAGGTTTGAACAACTGCAGCCTCGAGAGGGCTAGGTGGAGAAGATTGTGACACCATAGTAGAGGCATTAGGCTCCGGTAGGGCCAAAATAACAGGGGCAGTCAATACAGAAGTATCAGACACAGGCAAAGGAACAGCCGGCAAGACAATAAGAGAGGTAGCTTCAGATTGGTGAGGCCCTGAAGACACAGAGAGCGGAGCAGGAGCTAGATCCACAATGGCATTGACGGATGAAGCTAGGGGCGCAGGACACAGTTGGCCATCCTCTCTAGGAGGTGCCTCAGCAAGGTTCATCAATTCAGAGTAGCTACCAGTAATAAAGAACCTCCCGTGGGTTTCCAAACTGAAGAAGAAGCCTTGAGCGGGGGCCGCCAGTGATAAGAGACAACGATACTTTCTTCCCATAATTTATTTCCATCTCCAAGTCGCAGTCTTGGGAGATGGAAATACTTACACAGATACGGGCATATCCAATGAGTTTCTTGTGCGCGGTATTCTCGTCCATGCAGAGTGGTTTACTGATGAAGCTAGCGAGGTGACTGAGACCCTACGTCGTCCAATACTCCAGGGGAACCTGGTGCAAATTAACCCAGATAGGTAAACTCTGTACCTTGATACTGTCCAATGTAAGACCCGGCTGCCATAGTTGGAGAAAAAGAGGCTGACTCCCGAAATGCCAAAGCCCCTCCTTGAGAATTTTGTGAGCAGTTGAGGTGGAGGAGAAGGAAAAGAGCAGGAGGTTATCTTCCGAGAGAAGGACATCGACAAGACCTCTGTTCTTCCAGGATTTAGTCGCCCAACGCTGAATAAGAGGAAAGGCTGGTCTTTTGTCAAGGAAAAAACCCACAAGAGTGGATTTCCAAGAGTCGGCGCCCGCTCAAAGAGTATCCAAGTCAGGGGAAATGATGAGCTTCCCGTCTGCTTCACTCGGAGGCATATAACTCAGAAAAGTCGGAAGGGAATCACCCACTACCTGCTTCCAATATTTTCGAGTAGGAATGACATCAGATATGGGGTTAGGAGAGGGGAGGGAAGGAGCAGAAGGAAGAGGGGGGAAATTGGTAAGAGGGGGAGATGGGTCTGTCATGGTCGGAGGCGGGAAGAAAATTCAAAGGCCAGAAGGGGAGTCTAGAGAAAGGGGAGAGTTTCTCGCACTAACCCATTTTTTTCTCCTCCCTTAAATGAATTAGTTCCGTGCATCTCCTCATCCAACCATTCATGGATCGAACCTTAAACGATATGTGAAAGGCTCTTATTAAGGTTTTGAAACTTGTGTGACAAGATTTGTTAGTGAAGGTTTTAGTTGGATCAGCTGCCCAAACAATCTTGTCTTCCTCCTCATTTGAACCTCTGTCCCTTGGAGCATTCTCTCTTATTCTAAATAAGTCTCAGATTCTATTGTTCCATTCCCCATTTTCCAGTACCTCCTTCACCTTGGCTTCATTGTGGATTATAAATATGAGCAGCTGAAATATAGGAATAGGTTCAAGCGAACCAAGGACATTCCAATTATTGAACCGAAATGTTATTTATTCCCCATTTCCTATTTTGCCTCTAATATTACCCCTGAACTTTAACTATTGATTCATCGTCCCTAAGGTATTTGCAATAGGTTGTTTGCCCTAGAAACTTTGCCCATTAGGGAAATGCATGTGTACCCACATAACCCATATGACTTCTTTGTCTGTAAAGATTCTTTATATTCTTTTTGCCATTAGGAATTTGTTAACTGTTCTGGCGGATCTTATGCCCAGATTACAAACCTCTTGCCACTTAACTTTGAATCTCTGGTGGTTCTCAGTGCTCCCTGTCCACATAAACCTTTTGATCATCTTTTCTATGTCCTCGATTATACTCCTAGGAAGTAAGAAATGAGACATCCAGTAGATTTGAAGATTACTGAGGACTGAAATTATCAATTGAAGCCCCTCTACGAAAGATAGCCATTTATTTCTCTACTTGCAACCGCACCTCTCGATGACTTCTAGTAAGGGTTTACAATACCCATAAGCAAGTCTTCTCATGCTAACGGGAATTCGGAAATACTTATGTACTGTGTAACACGAGCCTTCGATACACACTCAGGATCTAATGTGAAAGGAAAAAATCTAAGAAAACATGAAAATACCTAATTTGGCGTTTATAACTTTCAACGAGCTTTTAGGATCTAAAATGATCTTATTTTTGCGACGACTTTCACAAAGGTTGCTTACCGCAACATCGTTAACGTCTTTCCGCAACTTTCTTAATACGTGATCCTCTTGATGGGTTAGAGTATCCGAACGTTCACGGTTTGCTTAAGTAGTTGCAGAAGACCTTAATCTTATATATATAGCATCCATATCAGGCTTTCCCATTACAAGCCCAATATAGATCTGGTCCACACTAATTAGAGTCTATTTTTCTTGCTAGTCTTCAGCCTATCCAGATCTTTTATTGAGCTACTTTAATATCTTTATCTAGATCAAATTTGATTCGCTTAACCGTAAATTTATTAAAACTGTCAAAGTTGTAATTAATTGTTGTCCATCCTTAAGGAAAATTTCTAACATTCTCTCTCTTGGACAATAATTAATTACGATAGTTGTAATGATGATAAAACCAATAAAAAATGGTTAAGCAAATCACTATATAAGTCGACTATGTTTAAAAAACCATTTGATTCAAAGATAATAAAAGTTCATCATTCTGTCTCGCAAGGCTTTCGATACCAGAAAATATCAAATGCACGTGCCATATGTGACATAGATCCAATATAATTATACATATCTAATACCTCACTAACACAAATGAGAAAATAGAGTGTGACAAACTAGGATGATACCTATATGATATTAAATGTATCATCTTTCCGTTTGTAGATCTCAATTTCTCTACACTTTACGTTAAACCACATTAGAGAAATTTGTTTTTTCTCACTGAATACTAAACTGCATCAGAGAAAACTTTTATAGGATTAAATACTTTTATCCTCCTATATCATGTCAAATCCATGGATTTATATATGTATATCTGTATATGTCTTAATGACATAGACTCAAGGTCAATATGTATATATATATGCCCAATATAGACTTAAGGTCAATATGTATATATATATGCCCAATGACCTTGTAAAATGCTTAAGATCGACACAAATCTCAAGACTTTCACATGTATTATAACAATATATAGCAACACGTATGACTGAGAGCCAAATGATGATCATCTTTATTATAACACATATTGTCATAATATATGAAAAACAAACAAATGTAAAAGGAACAAATACAGTGATCCTTAACTAACAGTGTTTAAAGACTTGAATACACCCATACTGTGTACATGTCTTTAAAAAACATATGGGTAAAGTCCTTTAGTCAAAGGATCAATAAGAATATCCTCAGTCCTTAAATGCTCCACCTTAATGTCACCTTTTTATATCAATTCCTTTATGGTCAAATATTTGACCTCCAAATGCTTAGACCCTATGATATTCTTATAGTTGTTACTGAACAACACAACAAAAAGATTATCACAATATAACTTAATAGGTCTAGCCACTAAATCAACTACAAACAACTCAGAAATTAATTCCTAAGCCAAATCACCTGTGAAGCAGTCCTATAGCATGCTACAAACTCTGCATGCATATCGAGGAAGTTACCATTTTCTGCTTAATACTCTTCCATGATATTGCACCATCTGTTACTGTAAAAATGTATCCTGATGTGGACTTCTTGTCATCCGGACACAGAGCAAAGTCCGAATTTGTATAGCTTATGAGATCTAGATTATTTAACTTTCGAAATGTCAACATATAATCCTTAGTGCCATTTAGATATCTCAACACTTGTTTGAATACATATCAAGGATCCAATCTTGGATTAGTCATATACGTACTCAGCAGTTCAACAACAAATGCAATGTCGAATCTATTGTACACTTAGGTATATATCAGGTTATCAACTGCATTAAAATATATAACATTCCTCATAGCCTCTCTCTCTAGCTCATTTTTTAGACTTTGTGACAAAGATAATATCTCACCATAAGAAATAGGTGCTACAACAACTTTACAATTAACCATGTTAAACCTTTGCAGTACTTGCTCAATGTATGCTCTCTGTAAGAGGCCTAATGAGTGTTGAGATTTGTCCCTATGAATCTGAATACTAAGGATAAAAAAAATGCTTCTCTAAGGTCCTTCAAGTCAAAATGTTTGGTCAAAAGTTGTTTAACCTTATGCAACATGGTTAAGTCATTTTATCAAAGTAGGATATCATCCACATACAAAAGTAGAAAGATAACTTTGCTTCCCCTACCTTGTAATATAAGCATCTTTCAACTTTATTTTCTTCAAAGTCAAAAGAGGTACTTATCAAATTTAAGGTACCATTGTCGGGAGCCTTGTTTTAAACCGTTTATAGATTTGCTTAGCTTGCAAACCATGTCAGTTCTATCTTGATCCTGAAATCCTTCATGTTGCTCCATATAGACCTCTTCATAAAGGTCTCCATTCAAGAAAGTGATTTTGACATTCATCTGATATAGCTCTATATCATAATGAGCTACTATTGTCATAATCACTCAAAATGCATCCTTAAAAGATACAGGAGAGAAGGTGTGTAGCGCCCCTTTACTACAGGGTACCCACCGGGACGCTCGAAGGTCATTCCGGTACATATCCTACGATAAGGGCGAGCTACTTTCGATCACTACATTCACTTCAAATGGCATGGTATCACGATTTACCTAAAAAGCATCATAAGAAGATCACAACATTTTAAAAACCCATTTTTATTTTCCTCATTTCATTTCACAAAAATCGAAGTCTACATTGTGTCTTTCAACGTTTTCCATAGGTACATCATCAAACCTAATACAAAACGACTACATGAGAGAGGAAAATATATGCAGTCTATCTAAACTGTCCACAAATTCTAGCTGACCGATCTTTGAGCCATGACTTCTCCTGCTAAAACACAATCTACATGGCTGGTAGAGCCTCTTAGTAGCCTGAGTCGTCTCTCAGTTCTGAAAAGACAACGTTGCAATTTTGATGAGTTTTGCGAACTCAATGAGGTAACCATCATCGATGGTTCACTTAATTCATGAATCACATCATTATACGTAACATAATATTCACCTCATTGCATAATCATAATATATCACATCTTACGTTCGGAATAGTCATATCGTTCATACAAAACACACATATCAATTATAATTTGCAATGCACGTGAGACTCACTTTCATTTATTATTGTCGTTATGACCGAGTGCCTTTTTACCAGCTCATCCCTTCATGGATGTCGAGCTTTGTCGTATAATGTCCTATATCCCTTAGTGGATATCGGGTACAGTCGCACTCGAACCCGAGGCTCTATTCACATTTTGAGCTTTAAGCTCTTTATCCTGGCGACTCTGGTCATAACTTTCTTTATCTTTCATGCATTCATGTAATGAATGTTTCACATAATATAACCTCAGTCAATCACATGGATGCACATTCCCATTTTAGATCACATTCATCATCAGACTGTAGTCCGGCATTCAACAGAAATGCTGAGCACACTTTTGCATTCATATGCATATTCACAATTTTCACATTTTAAAGCACTTATTTCATCATGTTCACATACAAGGAGCACTTTGATAACTCATTAATACATCAGAATCACCGGACCTTCATAGTCCGTAATCAACACAATCAAACCACATCAATGTCACTATTCAAAACATATTTTAAAGCAAACAATTAATTGAGTGAGACCGTCTAGGTTACTCATAAGCTGCTCCCGAAGCTAATGCCTGGAAGATCCGGCAACGTTTAGAGGTTGACGTTCCAGTTGCCCCTCTATAACAAATAATATACACAACATCACAATTTGCATCATCATAAGTATTCAAAAATGTATAAGTATGGCATGAATTATGTACAATGCATGTTCATGATAATCCCGGGACATTTTCATCTAGAAGTTAAGCATCTTAGAGACTGAGTTAGATTCCAATTTCTTCGTACCATATGTAGCCCCACATCTCTAGTTTACCACAAAATAAAAATCATCTCATTTGGATCAGTAGAGCTCCAGAAATTATTAGAATACCGAAGTATATTCAGTGAAATAACACTAGTTCATATTACTTAAGAGCACACTCACTGGACCCATCCTACTCTTTTCACTCAATCTTTCTCCATTCAATTCAGATAGCTATGATTCTCGATGGAGATGTAGATCAATGTCTTACAAATCCAATGGTTAAAGAATCAAGTCATTTGGAGACCATGTTTATGACCTCAATCAAAACGAACCTATTTTGGCGTGATTTCCATAACTTTCACAAACAATGTCGGATTGATCTCGTTTTTAGACCATTGGAAAGAGGACTTTGAGATCTACAACTTTCGTGAAGACCTTAAAGACTAATGCTATCTCCTTACTTCTGTATCATCTCATTTTTAGTTCGTCTTACTTTCACTTCGTCTTACTTTTGCTTCGTCTTACTTTCACTTTGTCTTACTTTTGCGTCTTACAACTTCGTCTTACTTTTGCGTCTTACAACTTTGTCTACTTTTGCGTCTTACAATTTCGTCTTACTTTTGCGTCTTACAACTTCGTCTTACTTTTGTGTCTTATAACTTCGTCTTACTTTTGCATCTTACAACTTCGTCTTACTTTTGCATCTTACAACTTCGTCTTACTTTTCTATCTCCACTTATAAATATCATAACTTTTGACTCCGACGTCCAAAATTTTCATACTATATACCATTGCAAAGGTAAAATAAAGATCTACAACTTTCCAAAAGGCAACTTTGCTAAAATCTATTCATATCAATTCTGAATTTGCCCTTAAAGTCCAAAGATGAATTTTCCATTCATACACCAACATATTGCACCAAATTCTCAACTTTATGACAAATTTTGAGATTCTTAGAGATAGAATTGAAATTCGATGTCTTCATACGAAATGTAGCCATATATCTCTAGTTTAATCCAAATCAAGAATCATCTCATTTGGACAACTAGAGAAAACGATGTGGCTAAAATATTGAGGCATATTCTGTGAACATTTTTCCAGATTTTCAAACTTTCAATACTTTCTAACTCATCTTCTACCTAAATTATCTCTTCCATTCGACTCCAAAAATCACTTTTTACGACACTTAATCACTAATAATCTTTCAAAATACTGAATTAACACCATAACCAGATTTTTCATCCCCCAAACAACACAGTATTTATGAACAAACACGAAAATTCCATTTTCCATGCAAATGATAGTAACTTATTAAATTTATTTCATAAATCCCCAACTCTAAAGGATTTATTCACTACTTACCTGCTGAAAACTCCGAACTCTTCAAGCCCTAAGCTCTGCACGCTTTTCGTACTTCACTGAGTACAATGGCCAGCTTCTAGTTTTTCTTGGGGTAGAGGACACACATGACAAATTGGGTTTGGTGTAGGAAGGAAAGGCAGAGAAATCTCTTAGAAAGTGTGTGATGGAAAACTTTGTGTATCAAAAGAAAAATTTGAAGAAGATCATGATAAAGAAGGAACTTAGACATATCACTTCACCTTTCAAATCTCAGAGAACAGTAACCTACTTCTAGCAAAAGTACAAAAGCCTAAGTGACACTTGTCACATTCCTATGGTCTAAGCTCTAACCAAGTTCCTTTTGAACTAAACTCATTAACTCTCATATTTACAAACCAATTATCTCCCAAGCTTCATTTGATTTGTTTTTCCTATTTTCTATAATTTTCGAAATTTATCCCTAAATTCACCAAAATTCACAAATACCATATTCTTGCCAACCAATAGAATATCCAGTATAAATAAGATTCAAATTCGTGTAACTCCTAAAAATCACAACTCAATCCAATTATACCCGGAATTATTCATGGATGCATGTACAATTATTTTTATGTGCAGATAAATTCACTATTCATGTGTAAGTATATAGCATATTATGCATGAACAAGGAAATGCATCTCTAACTCCCGTTAATCACCCACATTTACCATTCTAACCTTCCCATAAGTAATGGGATATTACAACTCTCCCCTCCTTAAAGAAATTTCGTCCTTGAAATTCTTACTTGTTTGCTCAAACAGGTGGGGATATTGTCTCCTCATATGCTCCTCTGTCTCCCATGTTGCTTCTTCAGTTGAGTGGTTCCTTCAAAGGACTTTTACTAATGGAATGACCCTACTCCTCAACTGCTTGATCCATGATCCCACAATCTTGATTGGCTCCTCAACATAGCTTAAGTTACTAGCAACCTCAACCTCCTGAGCCGGTATCACATGTGTCAGATCCGATCGATATATTCGGAGCATACTCACATGAAACATATTATGCAATTGAGGTATCTCATTCGTTAAAGCCAACTTATAGGCCAAAGGTCATATCCTCTCGATAATCTCATAAGGACCAATGTACCTAGGGCTCAACTTGCCCTTTTTACCGAATCTCAAAACTCCTCTCCACGGTGACACTCTTAGGAAAACTCTGTCTCCTACACTGTACTTCATATCCCTCTAGTGCTGATCCACATAACTCTTCTGTCTATCCTGAGCCGCTTTAATCCGGCTTTGAATCAACTTTACCTTATCCATTGTGTCTTGTATCAACTCTAGACCTTCAATCATTCTCAAGCCTTCTTCATCCCAATATAATGACTATCGACATTTTCTACCATATAGTGCCTCATACGGTGCCATTCCAATACTACAGTGGTAATGGTTGTTGTAGGCAAACTCTATCAATGCCATATATTGATCCCAAGCACCTCTAAACTCCAATATATAAGCTCTGAGCATATCCTCAACGGTCTTGATTGTCCTCTCACTCTGTCCATCTGTCTGAGAATGAAACGCTATACTGAAGTTCAACTTAGTTCCCATAGCAGACTGCAAACTCCTCTAAAACCTCAAAGTAAATCTCGGATCCCTGTCCGATACTATGGACACTGGAACCCATACAGTCTCACCACCTCATTCACATACTTCTGGGCCAACTGATCAAGTGAGTTATTCTCTCTCACTGGTAAGAAATGGGCCGACTTCGTCAACCGGTCCACTATGACCCATGTAGCATCATGCTGTCTCAGAGTCTTAGGCAATCCCATGATAAAGTCCATAGTGATCTGTTCCCATTTCCACTTCGGAATGGGCAACGAATGCAATTTTCCCACTGGAGCCTGATGCTCAGCTTTCACTTGCTGGCACCTCATGCATCTAGACACATACTTAGCCATTTGCTTCTTCATTCTACGCCACCAGAAATGTTGCTTCAATGTGTTATACATCTTGGTAGTACCATGATGCATAGCATAGGCGGCCATATGAGCTTCCTCAAGAATATCCTTCCTCAAATCATCCACATTAGGCACACTCAGCCTCTGTCTCATCCATAATGTTTCATCCCTCAACTCAAACTCAGAATCGGGGTTCATCTTCACTTTCTCCATAAGCTTGACCATAACAGGATCTTTACTCTGCACTCTTTTGATTTTGTCATGTAACATTGTTCTTAACTTCAATGTAGCAATTAAGGACCTATCCTGCTCCAAATTCAGCTCCACATTTAGAGCTCTCAAGTGAATCAAATTGGATAACCTCGATAACTGAATCTGAGCTGCACTGATATTAGATTTCCTGCTCAAAGCATCTGCCACCACATTAGCTTTCCCTGGGTGGTACTCAATAGTGCAGTCATAATCTTTCAATAGTTCAATCCATCTCCTTTGCCTCAAGTTTAACTCTTTCTGACTCCATAGATACCTCAGACTCTTATGATCAGTGTATATCTGGAAAGTCTCTCCATACAAATAATTTCTCTAAATCTTTAGAGCAAGGACAACTACAGCTAGCTCTAAATAATTGGTGATGTTGTCGCCTGCAACAAAATATAAAAAAAATCCTTCCGTTAAAACAAATTAATATAGTAGCGGTAAGCGGATATCGTTCCTACAAGGAATCTCTAACGGTAAAGGTTAGCTAGTTTAGACGAAAATAGAAAGGGGGTTTTGTCACGGCAAAAATCAGAAAATCAAAGGAAAAATCACAAATCGAAAGCAATAATTAAATCTGAAAATTAAATGGAAAAATACCTTGGTTTCGGGTTACCGATGTTACCATGCTATTATGGATCCTCGACATAAAATTGTAATTGTTAATAAACATTCATTGGGGAAAACTTCTCTTAAGTGTATTGACTAGAAACATGTATCCTAGCAATCTTATTAAACAATAACCTAGATACGATCATAG
>JAOTAX010044601.1:0-10703 GCA_025629825.1 Erythroxylum guanchezii | reverse complement strand
AAATAGAATTACTTTTACAAATAGAAAAACCATTTGGACAAACTCCACACAATAAAGATTATATATGGAATTTTGTAACATATAAAACTTCAGGAATAGTTCATAACTTTTTAACTGAAAATGAAGTAGGTTTAAAAATTACACCTCATTATCAAAATACTACCATAGATGTTGATACATTTGAAGTAATAGCGAATGAAATATATAAAGAATTTATAGGAAAAGATATTATTCTTTATAAACATGAAAATAAAATTGCAAACAAAAAAGTAGCATTACATCATTTAAATAATATGCGAATTTGTAATATGTGTTATCTCGAAAATTATATATGTGAATTTCGCAAGTATTATTACGAATTAAGTAGAACAGAACAAGAACTCTATACACAAGTTTTTGTTCAAAATTACCATATCCAATGAATGTAAGAGTAGCAGAAACTTTTTTAGACAGAATTCAACAACATACAATAGCCAATAATCTAGGAGGAGCTATCTTAGTTACAAAAGAAATTTTAGCTCAACAATGTTTAGAATCCAAATTACGACATACGTTAAAACATCAAACTACTCAATTATGTTGTTCAGAAAACGCAGAAGTACTTCAACAATATGAATGTGAGAGACAACAACGAAAAATAAGAAGAAGGAAACCTTTTACTAAATCTTTTCGAAGATATAAATGGAAAAAATATCCTTCCCATTATTTTAAAAAGAAACCTTTTCAACCATTTAAAAAACCTTACCGAAAATATTTTGACTGTTCTTCTTGTGACTCTATTCCTACTTTATTTTATAAACATTCATCTATTTATTTTTTATGATGATGCTCATAACAAATAATAAGAACAGGATAATAAAAATGGGTGATCTATTCCCTAAATTAATCTACTAGATTTTCTTTGATATGAGATGTGCTTATGCATTGGATTTGAGTTTCATATAATTATTGACTAAGTTCACGGGGAAATCATTTCACATTAGCATACGCATTTGCCTCGATTGCTTAACCTTTAGAACAACAATTGCGAATACCATTTGAGTTGGGAGCAGATCCTTTGTTTCAATTAACTAGTTCATATCATATCCTAAATCTCATTTACATATTTATATAAAACTTACATAACTGTGTAGTTAAAGTTAACTAAAATAGCGTTGAAACACTATTTTTATTTGGGTTATTGCGATTTCTATCATTAATGTTCTCACACGTTTATTTACTTCATATTTTTATATATACCCAAATGCGTGAATGATTTCCTATTGAATTTCTGAGGATGGAGGACTTAACTAATATTCTTATGTAGTATAGGAAAATTCCTAGCCCAGTATAAAGTTGAGATAGATTCAAAACGATCTCGTGTATTAACCGGATGTGTTTCGACTGAAAACTGCAATTGATGAAGATAAAGCCAACGACGAGTTATTTCTATAAAAAGTGGGCTGTACTATATAAAAAGTTTACATTATCCAACTAAATCGGTGAAACCAACTAAAAGCCTTTGCTTTTTAAGAGTGAGAAACTTCTTTGCAACTAGCAAGAACACCGTGACGTGCACGATCAGTTAACGTTTGCATATTCTGCTTCTGTTTTTTTTTTGCGGTGACTAGTGGCTTCCATTCCGTTGGCTGCACGGCCCAGTGGCGTTTTCATGGCACCCCCCTCTTCCGAGGGACATCTGGCTAAACGCGGTTGTGACGAAAATATGAAAGTTTGAACGCTGATAGAAGAGGCGGGAGGCGTATCGTAGAAGATAAATAAATTAGCTAAACGTTACGTTTAAAACAACGGTTTCCGTTATGTACCAGACTCACGTGATAGTCTGGAATGTTCTATGTAAGCACGATATATACGTTGTAACCGAATATGAATGGCAAGCCATGAATGAGTGATTCCCTGTTTCTCTCTCTCTCTTTCTCTCTGTGTCCTTCTCTTTCTCTGTGACTGATCATTTCTACAAGGAATTAGTGACGTTCGTAAGGAAGCAGCATCATTAACGTAACATTTAGTATCAGAGCCTACGTTCCTCGGACTGGATATGGCAGAAAGTACACGAGGCGCTGAAGCTCGTCGGCTGGAGGAAAGTATCAAGAGTATGATGGAGGCACAGTCGCGCCATGAAAAGGAAATCTGCGAGATTAAAGCTATGTTTCAGCAGCTCATGCAAAAGATAGATAAGGAGGAATCGGAGACGTCGGTAAGGAGTGTTGGTGATGGTGGAAGAAGCACGATGCTAGTAAAAACTAATAAGACCGATTTCCCAAAGTTTGATGGCACGGGGGTGAGAAGTTGGAGCTACCGGTGTGACCAGTTCTTCACAATGGAACAAACACCTGAAGAGATGAAGACAAGACTTGCTTCTCTTCACATGGAGGGTGTAGCACTTGAGTGGTACCAGTTGACTATACGGAACAGGAAGGATAGCAACGACATGAAGTGGGAGGAATTCATTTCTCTGGTCCAACAGTGATTTGACGAGAATATTTTTGAGGACCCAATCGGTGATTTAAAGGAGCTTCGACAGGAAGGATCGGTGTTGGAGTATTGCACCTTGTTCGAAAGGTATTCTAATAGACTTAGCTTGTCTGAGGAATATTTAGTAGGATTTTTTCTTAAAGGGCTGAAACCGGAGCTGGGATTAACGGTCAAAATGATGGATCCCCAAACATTACACCAAGCTTATACATGGGCACGCAAACAAGAAGCGATTATGGCGGCAAGCGTCCCTGTATACTTCGGCAAGAGTAGCAGCGCAGGAAGCGTTGAGGGAGGAGGACTTGGCCAATACAAGAGGGGCCACTCCACCCCAAGCCTTCCAAGGCAACATCTGGAGGCCGGATTGCTTCCGACACCTGGAAGTCAGGGCAGTCGATCTACTGCCTACAAGGGTCCTCGTGGGAGTCGGACATCCAGCAGTAAGGAGTTCGATGAAAAGCGGGCCAAGGGCTTGTGCTTCTGGTGCGACGAAAAGTATACTCCGGGACATAAATGTCGGAAGAGACAGTTCCAGCTCTACATGGTGGAGGATGAGGAGCAGGAAGAAGAAGACATGGAAAACGAAGAAACCGATGGCAGAGCTCCCCTCAATCCTAATGTCTCACTGGAGGCTATGTGGGGACTGAAGGATCAAACTGATTACAAGCAATTGCGGGTTGTGGGAAATCACCGGAAACGGCTCCTCCACATCCTGGTGGACAGCGGAAGCACGCATAATTTTCTGGACGAAGGAGTAGTTCGGAAGGAGAAGGTGGAGGTGAACGCCATCAAACCCATAAGTATCACGGTGGGCGGAGGATTGAAGTTAGAATGTAAACAGGTATGTAGAAACTTTGTGTGGAAGATGAACGGAGTACAGTTTGTGACTGAAGCCCTGATTATCAAACTGGGAGGTTGTGACATGGTACTTGGAGTTCAGTGGTTGATTACGTTGAATGATGTATTGTGTAATTTCAAGGAGCGGACCATGGAGTTCCAATGGGAAGGAAAGACGGTGAAGCTTACAGGGAAACAGGAAAGGCCGGCTAAAGAAGTAGCAGAAAAGCACTTCCACAGAGCAATCCAGAATGCCAGCCAAGGTACGTTATTCATGTTGAGACTAACAGATCCCCTAGAACTTCAGATGCAAAGGCTGGAAATTAATGAGGATGCGCAGAACCAAGAGGAATTGGAAGGACTGTTAGCTGAGTTCGGGGAGATCTTCTTGGAACCGAAGACGCTGCCACCAAACAGAGCATGTGATCATGCAATTCACCTTAAGACCGGAGTAGAGTCTATCAATGTCAGGCCGTATCGCTATTCGGGGGAGCAGAAGGATGCCATTGAAAAGGCGGTGCAAGAATTAGCCGAACAAGGATTCATAAGGAAGAGCGTTAGCCCCTACGCGTCGCCAGTAATTCTCGTGAGGAAAAAGGATCACTCCTGGAGAATGTGCATTGACTATAGGGAATTAAACAAGCATACGGTGAAGAGTAAATTTCCAATCCCACTTATAGAAGAACTGCCGGAGGAATTGAAGGGATCTAGCTGGTACTCGAAATTGGACCTACGGTCGGGATACCATCAAATACGGATGAGGGAAGAGGATATTCCAAAAACTGCCTTCAGGACTCACGAAGGCCACTTTGAGTTTGTGGTGATGTCATTCGGCCTCACTAACGCACCCTCTACATTCCAGAGTCTCATGAATGAAGTATTTAAACCTTTCCTTCGACAATTTCTCCTTGTCTTTTTTGATGATTTGCTTGTATACAGCTCTAACTTCCAGCAACACTTGGAGCATCTTCGGCTGGTTCTGGAGGTGTTGCGGCAACAACAATTATTTGTGAGGGGCAGTAAATGTACGTTCGGGGCAAGACAAGTCGATTATTTGAGGCACTCGATTTCGGAGAAAGGAGTAGCCACCGACACTAAGAAGATAGAGACGATTCAACAATGGCCACAACCTCGGACGTTGAAGGAGCTCCGGGGCTTCCTAGGTCTGACGGGCTACTACAGAAGATTCATCAAACACTACGGAGTATTGGCAAAACCCCTCAATATGATGTTAAAGAAACAGGAGGCGGGGGGTTGGGATTGGAAGGAGGAACAACAAGAGGCGTTCGAGCAATTAAAGCAGCGACTGATGACTGCGCCGGTACTGGCGCTACCTGATTTTTCTAAACTATTTGTGATTGAGGCAGATGCTTGTGACACAGGTATTGGAGCTGTCTTACAACAGGAAAGCCGACCCATAGCGTATATGAGCAAGGCTTTGGCTCCAAAACACCAAGGGCTGTCGACGTACGAGAAGGAGTTCTTGGCCATAATTAAAGCAGTGAAACAATGGCACCACTATTTGAGTGGCAGGACCTTCCGCGTACAAACGGATCACCGCAGCTTGAAGTATCTCTTAGAGCAGAGGATTTCCACACCCTTCCAACAAAATTGGTTACCGAAGTTGATTGGGTACGATTTTGAGGTTACCTACAGAAGTGGGAAGGAGAATTTGGCTGCAGATGCATTATCGCGAGTCTCCAGCCTTCAATTGCTTACAATGGCGGTTTCACAAATTCAAGCAACTATGATGAATGACATCCGGAATGGGTGGGAGAAGGATAAGACGATCCAGGATCTCATACGGAGGCTGGAAGCTGCAGAATCTCCATTGGGTAATTACGAGTGGAAACAAGAAATGTTACGGTGGAAGGGAAGAATTGTAGTAGGCAGTGATAAGAGTCTTAGAGAGAAAATCATTAAACTGGCGCATGACAGTCCAGAAGGGGGGCATTCGGGGGTGACAGCAACAATTAAACGAGTTCAGAGTTTGTTCCACTGGAAGCAATTGGCGAAGGATGTAAGAAATCACATCAAACGCTGCGCAGTCTGCCAACAGAACAAGTATGATCGGGCCGCTTCTCCGGGGCTGTTGCAACCTTTACAGGTGCCGGAGGGGTGCTGGAAGGAAGTCACGATGGACTTCATAGAAGGATTGCCTCCTTCTCATTGGAAGTCATCGATTTTCGTGGTTGTGGACAGATTTAGCAAGTATGCGCACTTTGTGGCCATTAAACATCCTTATACAGCGCCGGAAGTAGCACAGGTTTTCATGGATTATGTCTTCAAATTACATGGAATGCCTGAGAAGATTATTACCGATAGAGATCCCCTGTTTTTAAGTAAATTTTGGCGTGAGTTGTTTCGATTACAGAATGTCATGTTACACCCTTCCACTGCGTATCACCCGCAGACAGATGGGCAGTCGGAGGCAGTAAATAAAACACTTGAAACGTATTTGAGGTGCTTTTGCTGTGATGCACCCCAGAAGTGGACGAGGTGGATAACCATGGCGGAATGGTGGTACAATACTTCGTACCACTCAGCTGTAGACATGACTCCTTTTGAGGTTCTTTACGGGTATCCACCACCCCTTTATGTTCCGTATATGGCAGGAGATTCCAAGGACTCGGGGATGGATCAAATGCTGCGGGAAAGGGAGGCAACGCTGCAGATCGTTAAATTTCACCTAAACAGAGCAAGACAGAGGATGAAGGTACAGGCTGATAGGAAAAGGTCGGATAGGGAGTTTGAGGAAGGACAGTGGGTATTTGTGAAACTCCAACCCTACAGGCAGCACTCTGTTCAAAGAAGGGTCAACCAGAAGCTAGCTCCCCTCTATTATGGACCCTTCCCTATCGTGAAAAAGGTGAATAAGGTAGCATATACTTTGGGATTTCCGGAGGGAGTGTCCATCCATCCGACTTTTCACGTGTCCCAACTACGTGGTTCTGTCTCGGAGGGTACACCTACATCTCATCAGTTGCCGGCGACAGTGAAGGATGTGGAGAGGGTTCCGGTGGCCATCTGGGGAAGAAGGATGGTCAAGAAGCATAACCGAGCTGTCACTCAGATACTGGTACAATGGCAAGGAGAATCTAAAGAAGATGCGACATGGGAGATGTTCTACGAAATACAGAAGCGATATCCGGATGTTAATCTAACGGACAAGGTGGTTTCTGAAGAGGGAGGGGATGTGACGAAAATATGAAGGTTTGAACGCTGATAGAAGAGGCGGGAGGCGTATCGTAGAAGATAAATAAATTAGCTAAACGTTACGTTTAAAACAACGGTTTCCGTTATGTACCAGACTCACGTGATAGTCTGGAATGTTCTATGTAAGCACGATATATACGTTGTAACCGAATATGAATGGCAAGCCATGAATGAGTGATTCCCTGTTTCTCTCTCTCTCTTTCTCTCTGTGTCCTTCTCTTTCTCTGTGACTGATCATTTCTACAAGGAATTAGTGACGTTCGTAAGGAAGCAGCATCATTAACGTAACAGCGGTCGCACCCGCAAGCGCGTAGACGACCCCCACCCTCCCAAGCTTTCATATAGCACAGCAGTGCTTGCGCCTACCGTCGACGACAATGCTGTGGCGTCTGCCAAGTGGCCGGAGGACGACCCGATTCCCATTGAAGCCGATGACATCCGGTCACTCTCTAGTGAGATCGGTCGCAGTATCCAGCTGTCCCAAGCACTGAAGACTAAGCTTGATCAACAATGGAGTTATATGGTGGTGGTGAAGCTACTCGGACGCCGTGTTGGCTACCGGGTCCTGAGCACTAGGTTTCGGAGTCTCTGGCAACCCCGAGGTCCGTTAAAAATCGTCGACATGGATCACGATGTTTTCCTAGTGAAATTTCTTGAGGAAGATGATTTTGTCCATGTTCTCACGACCGGGCCGTGGGTGATTTTCGGTCAGGCTCTTGTTGTTTAGCGGTGGGTTCCCTCCTTCCGCAGGTTATCACGGCACTTGGCAATCTTGTGGGTAGCACGATTAAGTTGGATAAAGCCACATTGCATGCATAACGTGGGAAGTATGCCCCTCTGGCCGTGGAGCTGGACCTTAACGTGCCATTGCCCTCTAGCGTCGACCTGGACGGGGAGCTTTTGATGATTGCTTATGAGGGGCTTCCAACCATCTGCCCTTTGTGCGGAATGGTCGGGCATGATTATAACGTTTGTCCGACGAAACCTCCCCCTTCTACCGACCAGCCACCAGCTCGTGAGGAAGCGGCTCCGGTGCGATCCAGCACGGGCGCGACCGAAGTGCACCCGCCGGAGGCAACGCCTGCTGGCCAGGGCGGTTGGACACACGTTGGACGGAAGCCTACACGTCGTGGAGGAGCTCGTTCCAGCCAGGCAGGGCGCGGAAGCACGACGTCCGTTGCGGTAACGGGCGGCTCTCGGTTCCAAGCCCTGTCCCATCAAGACCACTGCCCTGAGCTTCAACGTCCGCAAGCTGATTTTCCCAGTTCTTTTGTTTTTGCAGGTGTTGGACAGCGCCAGGAAACGTCTAATCTAGTTAATGCAAAGCAACCTCCAGTTCATGGTGAGGCTTCTTCTTCTGCTGGGCCCGCTAAGGGCCCCGAGACACCCACCACTAGTACTAAGGTAGTTAGTTTCCCACCGAATCCCGATCCGGTTAGTGGCAGTCCGGTTTGCGAGGCGGATCCGGTTAAGCTCGTTAACTTGCGACCCTCGGATAAAGAGAAACATGTTGCCATTGAAATTACCTCGCATATGGAATTAGTCTGCGATAATAATTTTCTTGCGGCCCAAGTTTCGGATGCTGAGGCCCCACCTGTCTTATGGAGGGCATGGCGGAACTCGGGGCGCAGGATCGACCAGGAGTCGGGCTACCGTGTCTCCCGCCTTCGAAACCTCCCGATTGTATGGAAGGCTCGGTTGGTCGGGTTAGGGCCCCTGATCCTAGTCAGGATACGAACATGGTCCCACAAGAGTCAGCCCAGGAGACACGGGCGGGTACCGATGGAGGTTGTCCCCCGGATCCGGTGTAGGGTCGCTTTTATCCGTTTCTCATTTATGTCGATTATTTTCTGAAATTGTCAAGGTGCAGGCGGGACAGCCTTTCGGACCGTCCTGAGGAATTATATTAATACCTACAAACCGGGTATTTTGGTTTTAATGGAAACCCAAATAAGTGGCCCACGGGACAATGCCATTATCCGTTCGCTAGGGTTTGATTACTCTTTCCGTGTCGAAGCGGTGGGGTTTTTAGGTGGTCTTTGGCTTCTTTGGAACGCGGAGTTTCATCTCTCGATAGCCATCGCCCACCGACAGTTTATTCATACTACCGTTCAGGCCGGTCCCAACACTTTCGACCTTACTGTCATCTATGCCAGCCCACAAGCTCCCGCACAGCAACGGTTGTGGCCCATTCTCACTTGGCTTGGTCAGTCTTGCCAATGACCCTGGCTGGTGGGCGGGGATTTCAAAACTAAACTCGAAGCTTCGGACAAGCGGGGGGGTGCTATCTCGTCTCGCGTTGTTAATACTCGTTTTCGGGACTGGGTTCACAGGTGTGGCCTTCATGATATCGGGTACGTGGGTTCCAAATTTACTTGGCAACGGGGCACGAACTAGGCTCGTTTGGATCGAGTGTTTGGCTCGTCGACTTGGGTGAACGAGTTTCCTGCTACAGAGAACCAGCATTTGCCTTTCCTAGGTTCGGACCACCGGCCTATGTTGGTTCACTTTTCCCGCGACCCGCCACGACCCCCGGGGTTAGTGCCTTTTCGGTTCCAAAATGCCTGGACTACCCATCCCGGCTTCAACGGGGTGGTCGCTGAGCACTGGCTCCTGGTTGCGGAGACGATGTGTCAATCGTTGGCTCGTTTCTCTACCCAACTGAGAACTTGGAATACCCGAGTTTTTGGAAACATCTTTCACCGGAAACATCGGCTTCTCGCCCATTTAGCAGGCATCCAACGCCACATGACGAATAGTAATTTCGATTCGCTCTCGATGCTTGAGGACCGGTTGAGCAGCGAGTTAGTGAACGTCTTATGAGAGGAGGAAATGTATTAGCACCAGAAGGCCCGGTGTGATTGGCTTTCGAAGGGGGACCGTAACACCAAGTACTATCATCAACTCACCCTTTCTAAACGGAAGAAATTACGGATACTTCGCCTGACCGATTCGAATGTGGCCATGATTACCTATCCTGAGGATATGCGCGCCACTGCCTGGGATTTCTTTATGCAGCTGTACACGGCTGTATCTGGGACGCACTCGCAGTTTCCTCTCCCTGGCGCCTTTCCAGCGCTGTCACCTGTTCAGGTCCAGGGACTAGACCTTCCTGTCCGGGCAATTGAAATTAAGCAGGCGGTGTTTGCTTTGAACCCCAACAAAGCCCCGGGAGTGGATGGTTTCAACGCGCTTTTCTTTCAACATCAATGGGAGCGAGTGGGGCCTGCTGTGGTGGCTTTTATCCAGCAGGTTTTCCGTTTGGAGCGTTGGAAAAAGGATTTGAATCAGACCCTTCTGGTCCTCATTCCCAAAGTTCCTTCCCCTTCTCAGATGTCTCAATTCCATCCTATTAGCCCGTGTACGGTTTTGTACAAAGTTGTCTCTAAAATCCTTGTTACTCGACTGAAAGAGCATATGGCTCACCTAGTGCAGCCCAATCAGTGTAGTTTTATTCAGGGTCGCCACATCACCGACAATATTATCATTGCCTAAAAGGTTATTCACTTTATGCGGAAAAAGACTGGTCGGACGGGCTATATAGCTATTAAAGTGGCTTTGGACAAAGCCTATGACCGCCTCAGTTGGGCTTTCCTTCAAGATACTTTAATGGATATTGGGTTTCCAGATCGGTTCATTAGGCTCGTTATGAAGTGCATTTCGACGGTTTCCATACGCATTGCCTGGCAAGGGACCGTATCCGATTCTTTCCGTCCATCCAGGGGCCTTCGATAGGGGGATCCCCTCTCTCCTTACCTCTTTGTGCTCTGTCTTGAGCGGCTCGGTCATCTCATCACAAGGGAGGTGGAGCCTGGGAGTTGGAAACCCATCCACCTGAGTCGCTCTGAACCCCCGCTCTCTCATCTCTTTTTTGCAGATGATCTCGTTCTTTTTGTTGAAGCAACGGAAGAGCAGACGAGGGTGTTAGCCCGTACTTTGGAGGTCTTTTGTGCAGCTTCTGGTCAACAGGTGAGTCTGTAACACCCCACTCCCACGAGACCCGAACCCGATATCATTGTTGATATCCGAGTCCGTGCCCCGCGAGGGTGGCGTACTACATCAGTCAGTAAAACTCGGTATACATTTTTTTTTTGAAAAACATTCCACGTTAAAAGGAAGCAGTTTCAGTCATTACACATTCACGCGGAATAAGCAGTAAACAGTAGTAAATCTTT
>JAOTAX010044590.1:0-10703 GCA_025629825.1 Erythroxylum guanchezii | reverse complement strand
TCGGGTTTGAGTTGAAATTTCGGATAAAATGGAAGCGAGTGAATTATGTGACGATATTGCGTACGATTCCGTTTTGTATTTTCGTTTCCGTTTTTGAGCAATTTTGCGAGCCATAGAGATCCGATTGAGGAGTTTTCTGATTCTTTTTGACCTAGAGATATGAATTTTCAATTTAGCTTAAGTTTCGGATTAAGTTGTGGGCCCTAAGTAGAGCAATTGTATATAGCCAATTAAGGTGAATTTGTCAAGATCCCTTAGGGAGTCAGCGAATTAAGTTTGATTTTGAGAATTCTTCTGTGGTGAGGAATCCCTCCCTCGTGGGATGCGCGTCCAGATGTCACGTAGGACGTCAGACACGTAACTCATCTGGGAGGGGTTCCAACATGGGAAAAGGCTACAGGTCAAAGTGCACATGACTAACGAAACGGGTTTCTCTCTTGCCCAATCACAAACAAATCTATGCTCACTTTAGTCAATCACAACTTGCATTTTCATGCTTCTTTCATTTCATCAAATTCTCATATCTTCATACTTTTTATTTATTTCAAAGAAAACATGTCTCATTTCATCATGCATTTTCAAACATTCACCACAATTCAACATTTACAAAAATTAAAGCAATCACACACACAAATGGGGCATTTGCCCATCACATAATAACCATAAACATATTACCCACCTCAATTGTTGAAAATCCAAGCTCATGATAACCCTTCCTCTCTCTCTTGAGTAAGATTTTCTTGATTCCCTTCAATTAAACCAATTTCTATTTAATCCATACATTCAAAGAAAGTTCATCAAATTCAAGAATCAAAGAAATGCTAAAATTGAATTTAAACCTAACCTACCCATAGCCCATCTAGGCTAGAAAAACCAAAACCCTAACTTAGAAATCCCAAAATCAATTTGGTTTCATCTTTCTCTTCTTTCTTCCTTCATTTCCAACACAAACCCTAATCTCTATTTAATCCCCTTTTTGAATCTAGCATAAGAAAGAAGAAAACTTACCTCCAACAAGTTGATTTCCTCTTCTTTTCTTCTTCTTTCTTCTCCCTCTCAAGTTTCTCACGATGCTTTCTTCCTATCTTCTTCTTTTTCACGTTTCTCCCTCTTTCTTTTTGGTTCCTACGACACCTCCCTTCTTCTTCTAATTCAAACAAAATTTTATCTCTTGTTTTACTCCTTTTCTTCCAATTTTGCCCCTCCTCCATTTGGGCTTTCCAAGTTTGCCCTTAATTTGTCTTATATGGCTCTACTCTTCCATTTAACAAGCCTACTACTACTTAATCTAACTTAATCCTAACCCTTCATTCTAATTTCAATTTCAACTTTCAATACCCCATCATACTTATGAATTTAATGACTCAACTCTAAAAATAATAAAACAATTAAATCGAAATAAATATTGAAAATTAAAAAAAATCGAGGCCCAACAACTATAATTCAATCAACTTATGTCATATAGTCTTACTCACATTAACATGCTAATTAAATCCCATTAACATGCTAATTAATTCCACAAAAATAACACAAATAATCTATCAATGCCTCAAAATTCATTTAAATCATGCTTTACTCCTTCCAAAAATCAAGACATTTTTCTAATCATGTAATTGAAGGAATTTGATAATACTTCCTTCTAGAAAAATGTTCCTCATTGTCTCAATTTTCTAATAACACTAAAATCATTCAATTTGGTTCAAAAATCTGAATGTTATACACCAAACATTTCAGGCTGTTCTTATACTAAAACATTATCCTACGCTTGACTTCCATCCAAAAATTAATACTCTTAGAGACTGAATTAAAACTCAATTTCATCGGATAATTTGTAGCCTTATCCCTCTAATTTAATTCAAATTAAAAATCATCTCATTTGGATAACTAGAGCAAAAATTATGGCTAAAACACCAAAGCATACTCAATGAACATGTTTCAATTACATTTTTCAGCTTTTAACTTCCAACATTTCACATATAACCCATCTTGTATCTAAACCATCTTTTCTATTTCATTTCAAATTCAAGGATTCTCCTTTTCTCTACACATGAGTAATCATCAATAATTTCTCACTTAGTAGTCCTAACTTCCATGAAAAGTTCAGGGTCCAACATAGCATATGATGCGTAACAAATTCATAGTAAATCCATTAAGTAACTAATTCATTACAAATAACTAATTTATTACAAACATATGTATCTAAATGCCTTAAGGAACAGTTTCATAAAGGTGGGGAATTCTTCTATAAAAAGTTTAGGTAAGAGTAGACTTAGGGCTATTACAAACCAAAACCTTTTATGATTTCAATTGTGTATGCATCCAAAATTGGTTTTCATGTGTTCAATTTGTGGGCCAATTTAAGAGGTATATACGGAACACTAAATAGAGCTAGAATCATCATGGGAGATGTAAAAAGTATAGTGAACTCTCTTAAATTAGAAGGTATGAAGGTGAATTAAAAGGGTGTAGACAAAGATTTGGGATAAATGGTCAATTACATTAGAGTTCTAAATTTGAGATTTGTATGTGCACTTTAAACTTCAAAAAATAATTAGTAAGGGGACAAGGTTATCTAGAAAAGGCTTAACAGGGCTCTTATAAATGGAGAATAGTAAAGGCAATTCCCTAATTCCTATGCTTTCTTGGGATCTTCATTATTTTTAGAACATTTAATGATGTAAATACAAAATAAAAGGGCTGCAAGGCTTTCTAGTTGATGAGAAATCTGTAGAGAGTAAGAGAATGTATAAAGGAAGCCTAGAAGAGCCATCATGACATAACATTAATGCTTTAAAAGCCAAAAAATACTCATAAAAACTCATATTAAGCAATATAAGAACCATCACAATTCAGACCTAAGGGAATTGGAAACTAAAGATCTAAATGATTATAAAGCTGCCTTATCACGACTAACTCCATGCTGAGGCAGAGGACAAAGGTAGAATGGCTCAAAGAGGGGGACTATAATTGAAAATTTTCCTTAGTGTTATCTTTGCTAAGAGGAATAAAAAAAAATCTTATCTCTTGATGATGGTAGGGGCAATATATGCAGGGAAAAAGAGAAAATATAAGAGATTGTGATAACTCAGGATACTCAGAAGTAGAGCTAGGGGCTGTCATGAAAAACTTTATGGGACAATAAATGACTTTGAAATGTTGAAGTCCTTTCACTAAAAAGGAGGTAAAAGGTACATTATTTAGATTGAATCCCAAAAAGTCTCCTATTTCAGATGGATTTAATGCCCATTTCTTCCAATCTACTGAGCATATTACTCATAAACTACTATTGGAGCCATATTCTATGAATGGTTTTCTCATTATTTCCTATTGCACACAATATATAAAGTAATTTTAAAGATTATGGCTACAAAATTGATGGAGGTTATCAAGTCCATCACAAATCTTACCTAAGGGGCATTCATCTCTGGAAAACCCACTGGGGACAATATCCTCAAGGTGTAGCATGTCTAGGTTGAAAGTTAATACACAAAAGAGCAAAATAATGAGTAATCAAATGTACCTAGCAATTGTTGGAGAGAACATTTTGCGTCGAAGGACTAGAAAGTGGATCAACGAGAGGGATTGGAGTGATCGACAGTGATGATGAGTGAAGGAGGCAAGACAACCTCTTGATCGATAGTGGTGATGATCGGTAATGATGACGTGAACCACTCTTTTGCTAAGTTTGAGAGAGAGAGAGAGGATGAATTTGGGGATTAGCAGTAAATTTAGGGTTTTGGAAATAATTTTTTTTCTTTTTGAAAATCCACGTAAGCCACGTGTGTTTTTTACATGGCATCTTAAATCCACATGGCCTCTCCAAATGGACATTTTATATGTAGAAATGGCACGTTTATAACACAACCAATTTTTCATCCAAAATAACCTAACTTTGAGCATACTCGATAACTTTTAGACCTTAATTGAGCAGTTTAAAATGTTTGGCCCTAAATTGATCAAAGCTAAAAAGTTTGGCCCAAATTTGGGCATTGAGCCTCATATAATATGAAAAAGTTAGTCAGCTGGTTAGCAAGAGGCCTACAAGGTGGAGTAGAGGGAGACAAATCTCAGTGATGTAATGGCTAATGTAGGCGACTTTACACTAGTCGTAGGGGGCAAAGGTCATAGAGGGGTCCCAGTAATTTAAGGTCATGAGTGGGTCTTGGATATTATGCATGAAGGAGATAGGAGCTATCACCTTTGAGAGGATGTTAGCTTAGGAAGTGAAGGATAACAAAGGAGCATATAAGCAGAGCACAAATGTAGGCAAAAATAAAAGAAGAATCTTCATGGTTACAGAAAAGAAGAAAGAATGAGTTAAAAATCATGTTGTCTTTGTGTATTTGATTTAAAGAGTTTGTTAATGGCATGGGATAAGGACAGGTGCAAAGGGAGCTTAATGTAGCAATATGTGTTTAAAATAGAAATAAAAATAAAAATATGGTTATTTTATTTTTAAATCTAAAAGCACATTCCACTATATCATGTGATATTAGGATTTACTTTTAGATTGTAAAAATAAATAAATAACATCACGTTAATATTAAAGTGACATTTAATTGACAAAAAGTTAACCCTTCAAATTTTCCACTTATTTAGGATCCATTTTTCACATTTTGAAAATGTTAGGTTCAAATCGAACACTTTCCAACATTATGGTTTAGATTGTACTCTAGTGAAAATGTTAAGGTTCAAAATACATTTTTTACCAATGCATTTATAAAGTTAAAACACAATAAATATTTTTTAAAAAAATATGTATTAAATTAAAATTTATCTACATATCAATAAAGACTTTATGTTATATCAAAAAAATATATAATTATTGTTATAATTAAATTTTTTATATTTTTACTTTTAAGTTTACCTACTTTAGACAAATAATTATATTGATACTGAATATTATGTCTATTTGACCATATGTGACATATTAATAAAATAAATACATATACATATTTATTTATTTATGTATATGTAGCATATATTATTTGTATTGATTCTAAATAAATACTTTTAAGAAATCAAATTATAATACAAATTACTTTAAATAAACGCATATGTAAACTCAGAACATAATATAAATTTGTAGATATCTTTCATTTTCTTAAATGCTATCTTTATAAATTTAAGGGAAAACGAATATTTTTAAATGAACTATGCCACAATATGGATGGAACATTAAAAAAATTGGTAAAGAAACTCAAGATTGCTACTAGAGAGATAACAATCCCAATAAATGCCTATGATTTAATAAATTTATTTATAAAATTAAGATACAACATAAATTTAATAATAAATTTCATTATTTAAATAGTATCTTTATAAATTCTAGATATAATAAATATTTTTAAATAAAACATGTTATAATATAAATGAAAATTTAAAGTGGGGGCGGGGAAAAAAAATTTTGAATAGTAAAATTCTCACCAAAATATAAGTTAGACCTTAATATTTGAAAGTGTTCAAAAAGAATTGTAAAGTTTTTCAAAACTTATCATATATATCTAACTCCAAATTGGCAAACTGACATTAATACATATACGAGAATTAGGGCCCACATTCTTTATCATCTTCAATCCTTTCTTCTCTTCTTAACATTTATTGACCTTTTGTCTTTCGCTTCACCAACTAGATTACGAGAGTAACGCAACTAATTTTGTTATTAATTGTTCCCCAGAAATTAAGATTTTATATATGAAAGAATCATTGGATAATATCCTGGTGGTGTTGCTAAAGATGAAAGTAACATATTAGCATTTGATAAGACAATTGTCGAAAATGGGACAAATATGATGGGTGGTTCAAAAAGAGATTGGTGATGGAGATAAGAATACGTACATATTTGAATTGAGTAAAGGATAGGGTGGACTGAAAGTGAGATTACAAGGATATACTGTACCTAAGAGTGAATGGATTTCATCCTAAACTTGAAGGAAGATAATGTATTAAAGAATAAAAAACAAACTTTGAGCAAAAGAAGCATAATAAGAGGATGAGAACAAATCATAAAAGAAATAATAAAAAAAAGTAGGAAACCTAAAGAGTGATGAAAGGAAGAAGTTTTTTATAAGCTTACAAAGAACAGGAAAATAAGAGTTAAAGGATGATGATTTGGTATAAGAGAGGAAGAATACAAGTAGAACAGGTAATGTTGATTGGTCATTGGATGTTCTTAATGGTAATTAAGAATGGTTATTGGAATAGCCAATATTAGGTGAGTGAATAGATCCCAAATAGTAGTGATGTTAGTACCATGCTTAGTATGAGAGGAATTTATGCTAGCCACATTGCACTTGAATAGGACGGTGTGGGTAACTATTAGATAAATGTGATGCGTATAGTTTTAGTATTATGATTCTTGTGATTTAATTTCTAGGAGGAGACCTCTATAAGTTACAACTTTACCAATATGAAAATCTGTGAGGGCTATTCTTGTTTTGATCCATTAGTACATTTTTGTATGAAGGTCAGGTAAACTATTCTGCTACTTTGTTTGCATGAAAGAAATTATGTGGGTGCTTTTTAGTGAGACAAAGCCATCTTGTTTACCTTTTAGATTATTATTGTCGTCACCATTCAATTTTTATATGTCCCAAAAATAGTTGGATAATAATGGGGTCCCACCACTACCAACTACATTTGATACAAGTTGTGGTAGGTTTTACTAAAAGAAAAAATAGAAAAAAATTTTTCCATATCATCAAATAACTAATAAAAAGGTTATAATTGTTTAGAGTTGGATAAAGCATATTGTTAAAATGTTAAGGTTATTTTTTAATATTCTTAAACATTATGGTATAACATAAATTTGACAAAAAAGAATATTTTAAACCTCAGCGCTTTCACCATAATACAATTTAAAGCTTAACATTTAAAGTTTTCAATTTTGAACCTTACAAGTTTTTAAAAAATATATAATAGATATTAAATAGATGAAAAATTTGACAGAATTAACTTTTCGTCAATTAAATACCATGTCAATGTTAACATGACATTGTTTATTACTTTTTGCAATATAAAAGTGGATCTCTCTGTCACATGTATGCCACATGACATAACGGAGTCCACTTTCAGATTCTAAAAAAAATAAATATTTTATTATAAAAATAATCTTAATACCTAATTAAGGCCGTTTCAAACACTCATATTGAAAAAGGGCAAAACCTATATTTGGTTTGCCCTTTGCCATGTACCTAACCATTTACAAGTGAAGTAAAACATTTTATAACATACAAGACACAAGATAAAGAGAAAAACCACAGAAATAAGAGAAGATGTCAAAACACCCAACTCTTGTTTAACGAAGCTAAAACTGTCTAAAGCATAAACTAAAATTATGATAAGTGAATCCCTCAAATATTCTAACAACAAAACAAAGAGATCAACTTTACGAGTCAAAGACTATGAATTATTCTTCTGAAAAAACAATAATCAACTAGGAAAAGAAGGCACAAGCTCACAAGAAATAGAAGCCAAGATTTATACAAGTGCAACATCGTTCAAAACAACAGGAGACAAGAACGCCTCCAACGATGGCGACATCTTCGCCTCAGAGAAGATAATATAGTCGTTGTAGCTATTAGAACATCCTAGAAATGAAATTCCACTCAATTTCACAAATAGTTCTCAATTTTTAAATCCAAGTACAGTACATAAACTTCATTTTTAAAAAAACAAGAATTATTTAGAGCGAATCTTGAGGAAGTAGTGTGTTTTAATTGATAAAAAGTTTAACCTTGTCAAATTTTGTGTCCATTTAGAGTCTGTGTTTGTATTCAAATTGAATGCTTTGAAATGTTAAAATTTAAATTATATTATAATAAAATGTTAAAGTTTAAAATGTACTTTTTGCCACATATATTATAATAAAATGTTAGAGTTTGAAGGATCTTTTTACTAAAAGAGATAAAAAGACTTAAGATTGTCACTGAAAACCTAACAAGTAACTAAGAGATAAAAAGACGTAAGATTGTCACTGAAAACCTAACAAGTAACTATCATTTGGAAATACACCATACCTTGACATATATCTAACTAAGCATCACACTAATTAATAACTATGTATGTATTTTACCAATTAATAACTATATTTATAATTAAAAATATATTATTATGATTTTTTATGGTATGTCATGGTAAATTATAAATCTTATTTTATATTTATTTAAAATAAATATTTATGAAAAATTAAGATACAATGTAAATCATTATGAATAAATGCATTTATTAAATTAAGATATAACATAAGCTATTAATATCTTTCATTTATTGCATTTATAAATTAAACATATTATAAATGAATAAATTTAATAAAATTGAAGTACAATTAAATATATCTTAAATTAAAATTTGTTTATTTATTAATGAAAGACTTTATTTTATATACCATTAAAATGTATAATCATAGTTATAATCAAATTTGTCTATTTTAACTTTGAGTTTAACCTAGTTTAGACAAATATCTTCAAAAAAAAACCTAGTTTAGACAAATAGCCATATTGATCTTAAAAATAGATGTTCTCTGATTTCTAACAAATAATTTCATAATTTAAAAAAATAATATCAATTATTTAAGAGAAGTGAATAAAATTATAAAAAATTACAGGAAACAAATAAAAAATAAGTTTTGTTCTTTTGGGTGTAACCAAAATTTGTGTTTACTATAATATCAATTTTTTACAAAATTCTTTCAAATTCCTATTTTTGAAACTCAAGTTTTAACTTTTAGAGGATGGAATATAGTTATTGTAAAAACAAAAAGAATCCAATATGTTGTTGTAAAGACTAGGTTCATAAGAATTGAGTTACCAGTACACTTTGAGCTTGTGTTTAAAATTGACTTCTCGATAAAGTCTTGACATTTTGTACTTTAAATTTAGGCATATTCCAAATAATGTAATGTTAAGCTTAAGACAGCCATCCACAAAAGGGAAGAGAGTAAAGCAACAAAGCCCATTGCATAAACCAATGTAAGACCTCAATTATAGCTACGTCAGAGATATTGGGAGACAAATGCATAACTCTCTAAAAGATCAACTAAATATTAATGACAAGAAAGAATCTTCTTTGTTATAGTAGTAGAAAAATATAAGAAGAAACTGAATGATGAGACAAAAATTAAGATTTAACATGAAAAAACCCTCCAATGTAAAGGAAAAAATTATGGGGTAAATCGAAAAATAAATCCACTAAACTTAATAAGGATTTATAGAAAAAAGTTGATCTTTCATCCACCATAACAACAAGTTGTCTCAAAAAGTTTCAGGATTAAAACTAAAGTTAATATCAAAATCAACAAACCCTCAAGCCAATCCAAAAACAATCAAACAAGCATGAGAATACAACCCTCTTTGTCCTCTCTCCGTTTCTCCTCACTTTTAGACGTTGTGGCTGCACTCTCTATCTCTTGTATAGAACAAGGCTTGACTAAACTATTTGTAGGCACCTCTTGGCTTTACAATTTAAAATCCTAATTGAACTAAATTAACTAGATCACATCTTATCCTAATCAGATTACATCACATTATCCAATAAGATAACATCCCCATTTAAATAGGACTCTATCTGATACCATTTATTTATATTACTACTAACAAGATAATAGATTATATTTAACTAAGAATGATACATCCATAACCATGAAGAACTCTACTATCTTTAAAAGATGCTTCCATATAGTCTCTATCTTTTAGAGCTAATATATATCTACTATAATCTTATCCACTACATCATTTAAAATCTCAAAATAGGACTAGACACTAAACAATTTGTCCCTTTAGCCAAAATATGAGAAGACACGCTATTCTCTATCATCTACTTAAGATAAATCTAGTACCTAGTGAATAGTTACGTCCAGTAATTGGAGAAGAATATGGGAAAAAGATCAATCCTCTCACCTATAAAAAAGGATATAAAAGCTCAAAGAAAAAGAGAATAATCCTATATTAATGCAATTATTTAATTTCTTAAAAAATCATATTTATTACTCTTCCATTTAACATTCCATATTTCCTTAAACACAAAGTTCTTCTTTCTATTAATCTCTACTCAGAATCATAATGGAAATATACCCAATATGCATATATTACACTTCTAAATTTTAAGAAGATAGATCTTTTAATTTTCGTATTATTTGGAAAAATTAATTAAACATATGTCCCAAGATAATTCTTTTCGAGAATGTTAATTAATATAGGTTCAATATGTATAGAATATTAACTAAATAAAATTCTCTAATTCACCATTCTTAACAAGGTTAATTATAAAAAATCCAAAAGTTTATACAATTTTGTAATTATAATCCGAACTTGACAATTAAGTGCTCAGACTTTCAATAGAAATGGATAAGAAGAAGCCTAGATGTTCTATTAGGATGCATTTTATCTTTAGATCGAGATATATATTTTTGTCAAACTGTTAGAAAGTGCCTAACTCACCCTCAAAAGCTAGCTCTAGAAGATGAGGTTTGCACATTATTATAAATTCTTGAATGCCTTTGTAATTGTCCGATGTGGGATTCCTGACACACCCTCTCAGTCCAGAGCAGGACTGAACATCTGATGGACATATTGGGCAAAGGGACATAACCGGACACCGCCCCAAACCATCGAGACAAACTGGCTTTGATTGTTAGATAATTTCATTATATGTGGCCCATATATTTTGGTTTAATTATTTAAGTATATTAAATCCCATTAGTTATT
>JAOTAX010044516.1:0-10708 GCA_025629825.1 Erythroxylum guanchezii | reverse complement strand
TTAATTTCATCAAATTTCCTTAAATTCATAAATTTTCTTACCAATTTCTTTCTCATTTAAATTCATTTTAATATTTCTAATTTTCACCAAAAGTTCGGGGTCCAACATTCGTGGTCCAACATATACATATATCATGTTCAATGCATACTTAATGCCTATTCAGGATATGTTTCCTTTATTCACATCTCATAATCATTCATACTTCAAAACTCATATAATTCATACTTTAAAACTCATATATGTCTAATTTGAACTTAGGTTTACACCTCAATAAATTATAATATCATCAATCAATCATTCACCAATGTTATTATAACATTATATGATCATACAATATCCAAACTCTCATTCATTCTAATAACATCTCCAAAATTCCAGACCTGAACATTTGGTAAACAACAATCCATTCTTAATGAATTTAGATGACAATGAAATTTGGTGAAGAGGAACAACAATGTGTGAGGAGTTTTTGGTCCAAATTTCAAGTCAATCGGAAGTCCGGAGAAGAAGTTATGATCAAAAGAGTGAAGCGTGTTCAAAGTTTTCAAATAGCAGGATACCTCCACTGTCAAGATCGTGCACTTCCAATTGATCCTCCTCTATCACGATCGTGCTTGTGCATGATTGTGAAACCCCTTCATTACCCCTTTCTGTCACAATCATGCTTGTGCATGATTGTGCAATACCTCATATTCAAGCTTCATTCCAGCTCCTCTCAAAATAGACTTTCGAGACAATTGTTCACGGACATTTTGACAAGGAAGAAAAAGGATTTAGGCAAAATATTCTTCTAAACAATCGTTCTTTATGTCTTAAGCTTCTAACGACATCAATTTCATGCAATTGGGTTCAATATTGTGCAAGTTATAGACAAAATACCATAGACTGTTCTTAAACAGTGACAGAATGTAGAAACTCAATTTCAAGCCAAATCGTGAAGCTCTTAGAAACATAATTAAATTCGATTCCTTCATAAAATATATATCCATATGTGTCTAGTTTAATTTAAACTTAAAATCATCTCATTTTGATGTCTACAGATCAAGTTATGGCTAAAATACCAATGTATGTTCAGTGAAAACACTACAACTAACATATTCCAGCAATTCTTCCTCACCAATATCACATGCAATTCAGTCCAATTCAAACATTATTCTTATATCATTTGACATGCCATAAAACTCAGATCGTTACTTACTTATTATGCTTCCAATTCAGCTCAAAACTCCAGATTATACTAGTCCTCCCAAGCAAGCAAAAATCATCGCAAACTTATAATCACATTCAGTTAGTTTTTTGGCAATTGGTGAAGGGTATATGTATGGGTTTCATGCAAAAAATTGGCTAGAGTTCAAGAAAATGTACAAAAAAAGAGCTGGAGCAATTTTGGTGAAGAAACAAAGTAGAGAAGCAGCAAAACTCAGCTACAGAAACTGGCTACGTCACATGCTAGCTGTCAACGTCTAAACTCACCATATTTCTTAAGGCATGTAATACATTTGCCCATTTCCTATGCTGCCATTAGTCACCAATTAATTAATCCATACATCTTATTATAATTATTCCATATGTCACATAATATTTGGTCCATTTTTCACATATTAATTGATCCAATTTTCATTTAATTATTTGTCCACTTATCACCAATTTAACTATGCTAAATGTGACTCAATTATAGGCTAAATCATCCAAATTTGTCATGTATTAATTTATCCTACCACATGGAATTTGGACTAGGACAAATTTACATTTTAAACCATCAATTTCCCAATCCATAACATTTAATTCCAAATTTTCTAATTGAAATCCAATCATACCAAAATTTAAGACATATCAAAACATAATTCACATCATGATCACTTAACATTTTTCATACCCGGAATAAGTCAATTAAGAGCATATGCTAACCTGTAATGTGCACAAAAATCAATTCGTGTATGCTACCCCAAAGCTATCTGTAAGCTACCCTAAAATCTTGAGGTAAATCTAGGATCCCTGTCTGATACAATGCACACTGGAACCCCATGTAATCTCACTACTTCATTCACATATCTCTTAGCTAACTTATCTAGTGAGTTATTCTCTCTCACTAACAAGAAATGAGCCGACTTGGTCAATCTATCAACAATGACCCAAATGACATCATTTTGCCTCGAACCTATAATAAAATCCATCGTGATTCTCTCCTATTTCCACTCCGAAATAGGTAAGGACTATAACTTACCAACTGGAGCCTGATGCTCAGCTTTTATCTGTTGGCAAGTCAAACACTTAGCCACATATTTAGCCACTTGCTTTTTCATCCTTCACCACCAAAAATATTGCTTCAGTGTATTATACATCTTAGTAGTACCAGGATGTATAACATAAGCTGCTACATATGCTTCCTCCATATTCTTTTTCCTCATGTCATCAACATCGGGAACACATAATCTTTACTTTAACCACAATGTATCATCTCTCAATTTAAATTCAAAATCCATATTCACTTTTAACTTCTCAATTAACTTCACCAATTCTGGATCTCTGTTCTGATTCTTTCATGCAATACAGGTCTCAACTTCAATGTAGCTATCAATGCTTCATTCTGCCCCAAATTCAATTCAACATTCAGTGCTCTCAATAGAACTAGGCTCAGTAACCTTAATAACTGTACGTGAGCCACACTACTATTGGACTTCATGCTTAACGCATTAGCTACCACATTACTTTGCTAGGATGATACTCAATTGTACAATCATAATCTTTCAACAATTATATCCATCTCCTTTATCTCACTTTTAACTCCTTCTAACTCAATTAATATTTTAAACTTTTATGATCAGTAAATACCTAAAAAGTTTCACCATATAGGTACTATCTCCAAATCTTCAAAGCAAATACTACAGCAGTAAGTTCTAAATCATACACCGGGTAATTAAACTCGTGAGACCTCAATTGTCTCGATGTATATGCTATTACCCTACCATACTGCATCAGTACACATCCTAAACCCTGGTGTAAAGCATCACTGTATACAACATATCTTCCAGATCCAGATGGAATGGCTAATACTAGTGTTGTAGTTAACTGATGCTTTAGCTCCTTAAAACTTCTCTAACAATCACCATTCCCTCTGAAGGGCACATTCTTCCATAGAAGTTTTGTCAAAGGGGCTAAGATCAGTGAACACCCCTCGACAAACCTTTTGTAATAACCAGCTAATCCAAGGAAGTTCCAAAGACTCCAAAACTCAGTCATATTCTTTGGAGCTTCCCTCTTCAACATTGCTTCTATTTTCTTCGGGTCTACCTGTATGCCTTGTCCAGACACAATATGACCTATGAATACTACTTGATTAAGCTAAAATTTACACTTACTGAACTTGGCATACAACTATTTCTCCGTCATTATTTGTAAAACCAATTTCAAATTCTCTTATTGTTCTTCTCTACACTTTGAATACACTAAGATGTCAACAATAAACATAATCACAAAGCGATCTAAATAAGGTTGAAATACCTTATTCATTAGCCCATAAAAGTTATTGGGGCATTAGTCAACCCAAATGGCATCAACAAAAACTCGAAGTGCCCATATCTTATTCTAAATGCACTTTTTGGTACATCAGTCTCAGCTATTTTCAACTGATAATATCCTGACCTCAAGTCTAACTTTATGAACACCTGAGCTCCCTGTAACTGATCAAACAAATCTCTAATCCTTGGCAATGGGTACTTATTCTTAACTGTCACCTGATTCAACTGCCGATAATCAATACAAAATCTTAGAGTTCCATCCTTCTTCTTTATAACTAATAACAAAGCTCCCCAAGGTGACACACTAGGCCTGATGAAACCCTTATCTAACAATTCTTGTAACTAGGTCTTCAATTCCTTCAGTTCTATAGATGCCATCCTATATGGAGGAATTGATATAGGAGCGGTACCTGGAACAAGGTCTATGGTAAACTTCTTCTCCCTTTTTAGGGGTAAACCTGATAGTTTTGCAGGAAACACATCCAAGAAATCCCTAACAATTGGAATATCCTGAATGGTTTGTTCATTCCGGGTATCAACTACGTGGGCCAAATAAGCCTCGCATCCACCTCGGATTAGTTTCAAAGCACTCATTAATGAAATTAGTCAGGCTGGCACTGCCTGACTAACTCCTCGAAACACCACTCTCGGTTGATTAGGGGATTTAAGAAGTACTTCCTTAGTATAACTGTTTATCTCAGCCCGATGAGTAGTAAGCCAATCCATGCCTAGAAAAAAATTCGTTTCCTTTAACTACAATACAATCAAATCAACTTCTAACTCTGCCTAATTAATATAAACTATGCACCTTTTACATACCTCGCCAATCACTGTTGTACTACCCACAAGGGTACTCACCTTTAATCCATATTTCAATATCTCTCTCTCATAATGCAATCTAGATGCCAAATGCAGTGTGATGAATGAATGTGTAGATCCTGGATCTACAAATGCAAATGCTTCAAAATGAAAAACATTCAACACACCTGCTACCACATCTGGGGAGTTCTGCGCCTCCTGTTTGGTGATGGCATAGATCCTGGCCTGAGATTGCGGCTGGTTACTCCGCACTTCAATCCTGACATTAGGCCCTGCTAACTAAGTTCTAGCTCTACCTCTGCCTCTCTATACAGATGCAACACTCTACTCTACTGAACCATTGTCTCAATCATTGTTCTTCCTCTAACTCAGTCATTGTTCCTCCTCTAACTCTAGACTGTGGTCCAATCTCTAATCTGATGCTCATTAGAGCCACATCAGAAACAAGCTCCCGATAACCTACAACACTCACCACTATGCTTCTTACCACACTGCTCACAGTTAGGCATCTTTTGTGTCTACCTAGAGGGCACTTGCCTCTACCACATCGGGCCCATACCAACCGCCACATAACCGGCTTGAGGACACTCACGGTATCCTTAATCAGACTATGCAAGACTAACTGAATATTTATTCTTCTTTTTTAAAAAAAATGTTTGCAGCAGGCTCTGATACCATTTGTAACAGCCCAAACTACCCCCCTCTACAGATATTGTCCACTTTGGGTTGCCCCTCGGTCCAAACCTCTAACGATTTTGCTCTTTAGCAAAACTGTGAGGGGTTTAGAGCCCAAAGCGGACAATATCTGTGGGAAGGTGGTCTGGGTTAATACACTACCTGTCTGAACAAATCCACCTCTTAGTCAAAACCCAGATTATTTCGATCTAGCTTGGAATCGAGGCGATCTGTTCTGACGTTTATTGAAGCTTCTACCAGAATCAGCCTAAGATTCACTATATCTCTTCATTGTAAACTCCTATCTATACTCTCCTTGACCATCCTTTAATAATTATTCAATTCTGATCGAGGCCGCTTGGAACTCTATAAAACTACCTCGTTCTGATCTCAATATTTAACCCATCTTCAAACCTCCTATACTTGTCCTCCTCAGTTGGGATTAATGCAGTTGCATACCCCATTAATTCATTAAATTTTATCTCATGCTCTACTACTAAGAGACTTGCTTGTTTCAAATCTAGAAATTCTTTCATCTTTCTATCCAGATAAATCTTCGGCATGTGATTATCTTTAAAAACCTTCAGAAAATCTTCCCAAGTCAAACTACAAAGTCTGGTGGCACTACCTGGTATAGTCTTCTACCACTGATATGCTGGACCTTGCAGAAGTGAGACTGCATAATCAAATCTCTCATCTGACTCACAATCCATCTGATCAAACACTCTTTCAGTTCTCTCTAGCCAACTTTCTGCCTCAGCAAGGTCTGTACTGCCGTAGAAGTTTATAGGCCCCTTGCTTCTAAACCTTATCATATCTCCTTTCCCTGAGAGGAGGGATTCTCGGAGGTATTAGTGTTAACTCAAGTACAAGATACTCTCTACTGGCTTCTACAGACTCCATGTCAGCTGACTCTCTATCTTGATCTCCTATAGTAGGTAACCTATAACAAAAATAGTTGTGGTCACTGACTGAGTCTCTTACTATTTATCATGTCTCAATACTCTTATATGTCCCTATGAATGCCAAACCATACTCTGATACTAAAACTTTAACATCCCACTACTATAGAGTATATACCCAAACATCTAGAGGACATTCAAGTACATATCTTATGAAAATGGTACGTTAGAGCAAATATAATCTCTTAAATGACATAATAAATAATAGACATTACTTAAAATCCTTAACACTTCATTTCATTTATTGAAAAAAGTTTACACTATATTCATTGAAACAAATATTTACAATCCTTATACAAAAGTTCTACAGAATAGAGAAATTACAAATTACAAACTATAACTCCTCTGATGTCAGCTGACAGACCTTTGAGCCATATCTTAATCCAAAATGTTCCTCTAGACAAATCTTAGGAACTAGGTCTCCTGTCTCGTACCTAAAAAGTCATGTTGCAATTTTTGATGAGTTTTGCGAACTCAATGAGTGAACCATCATTGATGATCTCACCCATATCAAATACATAATATCACACATTTCACATACATTCTTTTAGAACATGAATAATCCAAAAAATCACATTATCATGGCACATCACTTTATCATCACAATTTCAGAAAAGACTTCATAATCATATATATACAAATGTAGATGTGTACAAGACTCCATATATGTTATTATTTGTTGTGATCGAGTGCTTTTCAGATACTGATATAGATGCTGGCTCATTGAGCCCAGTCAGATACATAAATCATGGAGCAAAGCTCTGTGTGCATAATTCTAAACTTAAAGCTCTTTCAGACTGGCTACTCTGATCACAACGCCTTTATCTGAACATGCATTTTATGAAATACATCAATAACAGAATATGTCATATATAGCATTCACTTATAATGCACAGACATAATCTAATATTCATCGAACCTCAGTCCAGCTTTTAACTTTCATTGAGTATTCAGATATCATTCAGAATTCAAATACAAACAGATTCAAATTGCATATACAAACATAACACTTCCAATACATTCTCGAATATTAAACTCATCGTACCATTAAAGTCTGGAATTCACAAACAGTTGAATAATTAGAAGTTAAACAGAATAAATCAATCCTAGGAAGATCACCTAAGTTGACTCACAATACGCTCCAATATGTTATTGCTTGGATAGTTCGGTAATGCCCGACTGGAGTCCGACTTGAGCATCAAAAATCAGACAGTTCACACATAATTCACATTACAAAGTCAATCAATCAAATACTTATTCATTTTTGCACATATATACATATGTCATGTTCAATGCATGCTCAATAACTATTCTGGGTATGTTTCCTTTATTCATATCTCATGATTGTTCATACTTCAAAACTTATATAATTCTTACTTTAAAACTCATATATGCCTAATTTGAACTTAGGTTTACACCTCAATAAATTATAATATCATCAATCAATCATTCACCAATATTATTATAACATTATATGATCATACAATATCCAAACTCTCATTCATTCTTATAGCATCTCCAAAATTCCAAACCTGAACATTTGGTAAACAACAATCCATTTTTAATGAATTCAGAAGACAATGAAATTTGGTGGAGAGGAATAGCAATGTGTGAGGAGTTTTTGGTCCAAATTTCAAGTCATAGCAATGTGTGAGGAGTTTTTGGTCCAAATTTCAAGTCAATCGGAGGTCTGGAGAAGAAGTTATGATCAAAAGAGTGAAAGGTGTTCAATGTTGTCAAACAACAGGATACCTCCACTATCACGATCGTGCACTTCCAATTGATCCTCCTCACGATTATGCAACCCCTTCATGACCCCTTTTTGTCACGATCGTGCTTGTGCATAATTTTGTACTACCTCTTATTCAAGCTTCATTCTAGCTCTTCTCAAAACAGACTTTCGGGACAATTTTGCATGGACATTTTGATAAAGAGAAAAAAGGATTTAGGCAAAAAATTATTCTAAACAATTGTTTATTTATGTATTAAGTTTCTAATGGCACCAATTTCATGCAATTGGGTTCAATATTCTACAATTTACCCAAAATACTACAGACTATTCTCAAATGGTGACAGAATCCAGAAACTCAATTTCAAGTCAAATTATGAAACTCTTAGAAATAGAATTCAAATTCGATTCCTTCATGAATAATATATCTATATGTTTATAGTTTAATCTAAACTTAAAATCATCCCATTTGGATGTCTACATATCAAGTTATGGCCAAAATACCGATGCATGTTTAGTGAAAACACTACAACTAATATATTCCAATAATCTTTCTTCACTAATATCACATGCATTTCAGTCTAATTCAAACATTATTCTTATATCATTTGACATGCCATAAAACTCAGATCGTTACTTACCTATTAGGGTTCCAATTCAGCTCAAAACTCTAGATTATACTAGTCCTCCTAAGCAAGCAAAAATCAACGCAAACTTATAATCACATTCAGCTAGTTTTTTGGCAATTTGGTGAAGGACATACATATGGGTTTCATGCAACAAATTGGCCAGGGTTAAAAAAAAAAGTACAAAGAAAGAGCTAAAGCAATTTTGGTGAAGAAACAAAGGAAAGAAGTAGCAAAACTCAGCTGCAGAAATTGCCTACATCACATGCTAGCTGTCAACGTCTAAACTCACCATATGTCTTAAGGCATGTAATACAGTTGCCCATTTCCTATGCTGCCATTAGTCACCAATTAATAAGCCCATATGTCTTATTATAATTAGTCCACATGTCACATAATAATTGGTCCATTTGTCACATAGTAATTGATCCAATTGTCATTTAAGTACTAGTACATTTGTCACCAATTTAACTATGCCAAATGTCACTCAATTATAGGCTAAATCAAGCAAATTTTTCATGTATCAATTTATCCTACCATTTGGCATTTGTCCTAGTCCAAATCTACTTTTTAATCCATTAATTTCCCAATCCATAACATTTAATTCCAAATTTTCTAATTGAAATGTAATCATACCGAAATTCAAGATTATTAAAACACAATTCACATCATGATCACTTAGCATTTTTCATACCCTGGAATAAGTCAATTGAGTGCATATGCTAACTTGTAATGTAACACACCACTCTCGCAAGACACATATCCAACATTCTAAGTGATGTCCGAGTGCAAATCCCGTAAGGGTGGCATGCTAGAACAATCAAACACTTGAAACTCAGTACAAAATTTTCACATTTATCGTACACGTATGCGGAAATCGGTAATCAAATTGGGCCCATACTTTTATTTCATAGAACTCAAAATCACAATTATTATTACCCTTTGATCAATTTCATTTACAAAACATTTTTAATTTGAAAAGTTATTACATACAGAAATATTCAAATACATATTGTGCAAAAATTATGGAATACATAATTTGATATAAAAAAATAAGAAAAACAAGTGCAGACGAAACTGATCCCAACCTCTATATCTTACTTGAATGCAGTGTTTGTACTCCCATTAGTCTAACAGGTAACTCTTCTGAGCCTGAAAAATATTGCAAATTTTAGGTGAGTTTTGGAAACTCAGTGAGTGACCGTCCTCGATAGCTCACTCAATCACATAACACATACAATTCACATTTTCACATAATTCACATCATTTCATTAATAATCATATTGAATCACTTACACTTGATCAATCATTTTACATTTTACATTCAACATATATCACATTCAGGAGTCATTCAAACCATTACAATCATTCATATCATGCATATGCAGTGCATATGAGACTCACTTTCAATTTGTTACTTTGTTATGACTAAGTGCCTATTTACTAGCTCATATCCCTTAGTGGATACCAAGCTGTATCAGATAATGTCCCATATCCCTTGGTGGATACTGGGTACATTTACAACTGAGCCCGAGGCTCTTTTTCACTTTTTGAGCTTTAAGTTCTTTTTCGGTGGCGACTCTAGTCACAACTGCCTTTATCTTTTATGCATTCATGAAATGGAATGCATCACATTCTCATATTTTGAATCAATCATATGATTTCGGATTCCCAATCACTTTCATATTCATCATCGGACCTTGGTCTGGCATTCAACAATTAAGTTGAGAAAACATATATTTCTTTTATATTCACATACAAGGTGCGCTTCAATATTCTCACATTTAACAAGCTCCTTGAACATTCAATGTTGGGACCCGATCTCGGAACCGGATCCTAATCGGAAAAACGGAAAACAAAAGAACGGAGAATCGAAAATATCGAATCAAAAGGCGAAATACATAATCAAACGAATGGATCGACAAAGCGAAACTAATCGAATCGAATCGGAAACTCGGAGCAAACAAACGGAAGCAAAAACATAATCAAAATTGAAGAATTGGATTTACAAACGAAAGCGAACAACCGGTTCAATCGAATCGAAACAAATGTCCGACATTCGGGTAACGAAAATTTTCAAAAATCCTCGCGTGTCGCGTTGAAAACTATACGACAATCGGTCTAATTCAATCAAAATCGGTATAAATATTTTTTTTCTTTCTTTCTCATTCATTCCTTTTTACCTTAATTCAAACTCATTCAAATCAAACAAAAACCATACAATTTCCCTTTTGGAAATTCATCCTCATGTAAACCTCAATTCATAAAAAAATCTTCTTATACATTCATACATGTCCCAAATTTTCATCCATTAACCAAAATCTTATCTCATCTTTAACAAAACCTATTCTAATTCTTATTCTTATTCCTTGCCATAAA
>JAOTAX010044499.1:0-10711 GCA_025629825.1 Erythroxylum guanchezii | reverse complement strand
CCCCCCCCCCCCCCAACCCCCCCCGGCCCCGACAAAATATCTGGAGAGTCGAACCTGGATATTATTGCAGTGCAAGGGATGGAAATATTGGATAGTGGGGATTTGGGCCCTATCACAGAGAATTCGGCCTTACATTCGGATGTAAGGAGGCCCGATCAATTTCCCTAGATCATGATGTCGATTTTTATATAGAATTGTCAAGGCGCAGGGGGAACCCGCGTGCAGGTCATAATTTGGCGTATTTATAAACCTGATATTTTGGTTTTGTTAGAACCATGTATTAGTGGAGCTAGGGCGTGAAAAACGATCTAAACTCTGGGATTTGACTTCTCCTTCAAGTTCGAAGCAGAAGGCTTTTCTGGAGGTATATGGATGCTTTGGAAACAAGACATTGAAGTCTCAGTAGTAATCGCCCATCGTCAATTCCTTCATAAAAAGTCCAGTATGGAGGTTGTTCTTTTGCCTTCACGACCATTTATACTAGTCCTCAATTCAACTCTCAAAAGATTTTATGGCTGATTTTAAACTGGCTAGGGCGTTCTATTCTCGGGCCATGGCTAGTGGGCGGGGACTTTAACACTAAACTAGAAGAGTTGGAAAAAAGGCGTGGAGCCACGTCAGCAAGAGTCGTCAATCATCTTTTTAAGAACTGGGTTCATGAGTGTGGACTCCACGACTTGGGTTTTGTCGGATCAAAATTTACATGGAGCAGAGGCATAATCCAATCGTGTTTAGATAGAGTGTTTGGATCAACTTCCTAAATTGAGAAATTCCCCCAAATGGTCAATCATCACCTTCCTTTTCTTCGGGAGGAATGCCCTCCCCTGCTTTTCGCTTTCAGAACGTGTGGCTATCCCATGTAAGTTTTGCCGAAGCGGTTAATACCCATTGGAAACCCGTTGAGGAGACGTTTCGGCAATCTCTAGCCACCTCCTACGATGGAACAGGGAGATTTTTGGTAATATTTTCCATCATAAAAAGTCTCCTTGCCCATTTGGAGGGCATCCAGCGTATGCATGACTACCAATTAAGTAGACCATGATCGTAGCCAAAGGCTCGCCAGATGATACATAAGTGAGTTCTTCACTTATGTAAAATAAACTAAGAAGCTAATACACACTTATGTAAGAGAATAAGGTGACTAGAAGTGTTCTAGAGTAAGTGAAAAGTGGTCTTAAGTCTTTACTACTAGAAAACAGTACAATTTGCGACGTTTAAAAAGCGTCACAAAATCTTAAAAAATGTTGCAGAATGTTAAAAAACGTCACAAATAACATCATCAAATATGGTGTAAACAAAAGGTTTCTGCAACATTTCTCATAAAACGTCTTAAAAAATATGGACATTCTAAAACATTGTAATTAACAACACCAAAAGATTGATCTTTTTGTAACGTTTTGTAAAAACGTCATAAAAAGTCACATTTCACTACGTTTTTTAAAACATCACAAAAAGTCACATTCTCTGATATTTTTAAGACGTCACGGATTGCTTTCTTTGACGTTTATACAAAAACTGTTTATACAAAAACTTCGCGGATAATTGTATTATCTTTTAATTATTATTTTTCTATTTTTTGAAAATCATTTTAATTTAATAATCTTTTAATTTTAATAATTTTTTAAATATAAATTTTAATAATTATTTTTTAAAATACAAATATTCCACTACGAGGGGAGTTTGAGAGGAGGGCAACAAACAGCTGCAAACTCCCGCCGAATTGACCCTCGCAGTGACAATGTTTGTGGATCACATTTTAATAGTACAATATTCTAACACGAGATCAAAATTACGGTCCTTACAAGTACTTAGACGTTTCAAACTCGCAATTCTCAAATTGAAACAAAAAAGGTTAGACTTAATAATATATATCCCATGTTCCGTGATTTACTAGAGATACGTCCACACAACAGAGACCACGACCAAAAAGATAGCAGACACAAAATTTTGGCCAGTAAAAAAAGAATCAAAATCACTCTTCCATTTGCTGATTCTCCTCTGTCAATGCTTGGTGAACCTTGACTTGGATCTTTGGGACAGTGAGAGAGGGATCCTTCAAGAGAGCAGCTGGGGCCTTGATCAGATGGATGCTCTGTTCTAGTTGTTTTGCTGCCTCCATGCGTTCTCTCTTCTTATTAGTCTTCAATCTGCACAAGATTTAAGAACTTGTGAGTTATCATATTTCTTAACCTTTCAAAAGAAAGAATATTGAAAGACAACAAACCTATTTCCAATATGTTTATCAAGCCTGTCTGATCTGATTTTATCTATCTTCTTAATGGCCTTCAAAGTGTTCTGGGCAAGAGTTCTGTCATATCTCTCCGGTCTATTGCGTTTCCTCTCAAGCTCAAAGGTTGAATCCTAGAACCATACATAACCAGTGAAGTAAGAACAAACAAAATACCAGGCTTGCATGAATAAACATGTTTCAAATGACAAACATGGATCAAAGAAACCATGCTTTACCTGTGTCATATCCTTTCCATGCAACCTCCGATACGCCTTGGTCCATTTTACCTTACGAGGATTCCTTTTCATCTTAAAATTCTTGTGGCATTTAGATCTACAAAAACGAAATATCTGCAAAAACATTCACTGTTAAGGAACTAGTGACAGTCACAATCATCTGGTTTCTATAGAGCAATTTGTCACTATGGTTCCAAGATATGATTGTATGCTTCTAGATGAACAGCTCCTATACAACTTAAAGCACTTAACAAAGTTTTCATTTTCACCACATACGTTTCCTCAAGGAGTTGATTGAAGAACTAATTCGAATAACCAATAACTCAATCATTCAAAGGGCTAGAAGAAGAAACAAGGAAATGAGGAAGCTTTTTTAATTAGATTTTACAGACATCAGTTGCTCAATTGCTTCATATATCCACTAATAAAGGGATTGACAATAGAAGAAATGTCAACCTATGAGAAACTAAAAGCAACGAACTTAAAACATAAAAGGGCACAAAACCCATGAAGGGGCATTGAAATTAACCAAATTGAACTACATTAAAGACAAAAAAAAAAGGGAACTTTACCTTAGCATCATTGCGGACAAACTGAATACCATGGCCCGGATATACAGTTGAGGAACAAAACCAACACTTCTCCAATCTCATCGTTACTGTGATACAATAAAATAAAACCCAAAATTTTCTCTGAAAATTTTAAAACCAAACAGATTGATGTTAATCCCTAAGTTACATAATCGTTCTGAGATAAGAAAACGCAAGCAAAATCCCTAAGTTTAGATTTTGAAATTTCCGCTACATTGTTGTGCGTGTGATGCTTGAACCCTGGCTCCCTAACAAGAACTAATACCAATTACGCAATATACGAACTGCCTCCCATATACTTCAAGATTTCAACAATCATATGATTTTATCCCCATTCGGCTTCATTTACTCAATTATAATCATCAAGATGCATCCATTTAAAGGAAAAGTGATAGAAAACAAAGTCAATTATAATCATCAAGATGCATCCATTTAAAGGAAAAGTGATAGAAAACAAAGTGACTAAGAGTGAAACTACCACTTAAAGATATTGCCACTAAATTACCCTTTTACATAGGCGTATCATTTCCTTCCAATTCTCAACATTTTGTTATTCTCATACTTCTGGCATAGCTTAAGTTTGTCAGCTACCCAACAAAGTTAAATGAAGGAAACCAACATTGTTTTATAATCACGCATGTCCAAAATCTATATCCAATATATCTAAGATACTTTTCGAGCAAACTAGCTTAACCGTCAAAACCCAAATAAAACACCAAAAAAATATGCATAAAATTTCAAAACAAAATTCGAGCTTAGCCCAAGAAAAAGATCTTTTGAACTATAAAAAACCAATTTAAACCAATCGCAACGGTAGATAAAAACTTAATCGAACGAAATAATCATACTTCCCAATACTATCATCAACCCATCACTAACCCAAATCTTACTGAACAGAAAAAATTACAAATCTAAAAACAGTTAAAGAAAAGCTGCAGAAAAAAAGAATCATCACCAATGCAAGGCCGAACCCTATCTATTAAAAAACAAATACCTACGAAACGGCGAGCAAGAAGCCAAGAACACGATTCAAGAACCACCAAAATGACGTCATCACACAAAATTTCCACATCAAAGGAACAAAAAACAAATCATTCATGGAACAAGCACTCATCAAACACAACCCTCTTAGGAAGGTGTGGGTTTTGTTTACTCCCTCGTACACAAATGAATGCCACTAATAGGTACCCTTGATACATGTAATATAAAAAACATATAAAGGCGTACCTGAAAAGACAAGAAAAGAGTTCGTTGTTGGAATTTAAGAACTTAGATAGAGATTGAAGTCTCAGAGAAGATTTGGTGGCTGTCGGCGACGCCAACAAATACATAAGATGAAAAAGAGAGAGATTAGGGGAAGTTTACAGCCAAAAAGCTTGGGTTGCTATGGTCGTGCTTCACCACTTTTTATTTTATTATTACGATGTTATTATTATTATTATTATTAATAAAACGATTAAAATTTTTAACTCAATTAAAATAACTTTTTAATAAGATTTTGTTCTAATTGTTGCACTTTATAAATTACATTTAATATCTAACCTTAATAAAAATTTAATCATCTTTATAATAATAAAAAATAATATCAATCATATTAATTAAAATCTATTACGGAGGGTATTATATTGTGATGGAATTGACTAAAAATTTTGTTAAAATTAAGAAACTAAAATATAATTATATTTATATCTCACTAATTTATTTGTTTTTAAAATATTTTTATAATTTTAAATACATTAAATTTAATTATATGAAAATATTTATTAAAATTGATAAATAATAACATATATTTTGATTATACTTCCAATTAAAACTTTATACAATAATAAACAACAATAATAACAAGTACCATAGTTTTAAAAATCAGACCGGACCGATCGGTCCGACCGGACAGATGACTGGTCGGCTATCCGGTTCGGTTCACCCTTAAAAACCGGTTCTCAATTGAACCAATGAGAACCGGTCAAAACCGGTCCGATCGGTCTGATCACTGATTCAATCAATTTTTTATTTTTTGGTATATTTTTGTATTTTTTAATAGTTTTAATATTATATATAATTAAATATAATTATTGCATAATTATGACGTCACACCGGTTCGACCGGTGGTTGAATCGATCAAATTGGTGACCAGTAAAGCCTCCGATTCGATGACCGGTCCGAGTTTCAAAACACTGACAACAACAATAACTTAGTAAAAAATCTCGCTGAAATGTAAAGTTTGGAGAGGTATAATAGTACGTAACCTTACCCTTGATTAATAAAGAGGTTGTTTACGAATAATCTACGTGAAAAAAAAAGTAAAAAGTAAAATAAATAATAATAATATAAAATAAATACTTAATAAATAAAATATAAAATAAGTAATAAACTAAATTATATTACAAATAATGTACAAGATAATGAATAATTAGAAGACCTTATTTTGGATCTTATGGACATACTACAAGTTGGGCTTTTTCCTAGTCTAAGATAATTGAATCGGACATAAAACGACATGTCATGTCAGAGGAAGAACATACAAGAGGATAAGAGTTTCTTATGTTTAACGCTATGGATCTCTTAAATTAGACTATGGACCAGACATGAAATTAAAGGGAGGTTAAGACATATCTATTTTCAAATGTCTCAAGTAACGCTGTACTTCAAAATAAATTATTTAAATATTCAAAAGACTAAAAACGAAATAACAAGTTTGATTTATTGAGAATTCAAAATTAGAAAAATATAAGAGTTGTGAAGATAAGGAAGGTGACAATGACTATGATTGAGTACTGAAAATAACTTTGTTTTTAAATTTTGAACAGGTTAAGAGTTTTGTTTAATATTTTGGAACAAGATTTTCATTATATTTAAACATTTATTTATTTTGATGAAATTTCAAAATTATATTTAGCAAATATCTATTAATATTTAAAATATTACTTTTGATTATTTTAAGAATATATTTAAATTTGTTTGCAAAAAACGGTGACAAGTAATTTCTAGTCTTTAAATTAAAAAAACATAAGAGTAGTGAAGATGAGGAAGATGATGATAACAATGATTGAGCATTGACAAGAACTTTGTTTTTAAATTTTGAATAAGTTAAGAGTTTTGTTGGATAAGATTTTCATTATATTTAAACATTTTTTATTTTGATGAAAATTTAAAGTTATGTTTAGCAAATATCTATTGATACGTAAAATGTTACTTTTAGATTATCAAGATATGCAGTTTAAATATTTTATAAGAAAATATTTAAATTTGTTTGCAAATAATAATATTAAAAAAACTCGTGATAAGTGGTTTCTAGTCCTAAAATTCGTACAATAATGACAAAATTAATCTTTAGAGTAATTAATTTTAATGTTATTATAACAAAAAATAGTTATTATTAATTTGTTACGTTTATATTGATAATAACTTCTATAACAAAAAGTTGATGATCAAGTGACAATAAATTTCTCGTCACAAAAATTACGAAAAGTCGTGACTATATAGTTCAGTTTTTGTGACAATATGAAGTAGATACTAACTAATTGAACTTTTATTGACAAAAGTTTTCATGACAAAAAAATATAATATTGTATGACGGTAAACCGTTTTGTCACAGCAAGAAAAAACTATTAATGACCAAATTATATTTTGTCACAACAAATAAAAAAATATTAGTGACCAATATATGTTTTGTCATAATTACAATTAATTCCCACTAAAATTTCTTTGACACCAAATTTCATATGCTTTTAGTGATAGAACTAGTGATAAAAGAAAATTTGACACTATTAACATATTAATAGTGATAATTTAATTGTGAAAGATATTAAATAGTCACAATTATCATTGTAATAGTGACAAAAAAATAAATCGTCACAGTTAATCTAAACAATAGTGTCAATTAATTATTTTGTGACAAAAAACCTCATATCTGTGACGAAATGATAGTTAGTAACAAAACAGTTGCCACTAAGTTACGAATAGTAGTGACCATAGCGATAGTTCGATTATTGTGACAATATTAAGTAAATACTAACTAATTGAATTTTTATTGACAATTTTTGTAACAAAAGGTAAAATATCATATAACGGTAACTCGTTTTGTCACAGCAAGAGAAAAATATTAATGATCAAACTATGTTTTATCACAACAGATAAAAAATATTAGTCATCAATATATGTTTTATTACATTACAATTCATTCTCGCCAAAATTATTTTGACGTTAAATTACATATGCTTTTAGTGACAGAACTTAGTGATAATTTTTTTTACACTGTTAAAATATTAATAGTGACAATTTAATTGTGAAAGATATTAAATTATCACAATTATCATTATATTAGTAACAAAAAAAATAAATCATCACAGTTAATCTAAACAATAGTGTCAATCCGTTATTTTGTCACAAAATAAAACTTCATATTTGTGATGAAATGATAGTTAGTAGTCTTAACTGTCATGAAGAAGCATGAAATGATTTGAAAGTTTGGCCTGTGACTCATCTTCATCAAATGACTTCATCTCATCTAGAATCTGTTCAATATGAAATGATTTGAAAGTTTGGCCTATAACTAATCTTCATCAAATGACTTCATCTCATCTAGAATCTGTTCAATATTTTTCAATTTCAATTGTCCACTCTCTCTTTTCTTCTTGCTTTTCATTTTTTGGCATAGTAAGTGGGATTGAATACATGTTGATCAAGCGAAAATTCCATAAAAGCATGTCGAGGAGATAGAGTGGAGAGAAGCACTTGGCTATTATCAGTGTTCATGTTCGAAATTTCCTGTAGAGATAGTGGAAACTGGAGGATGATAATGCTTGGAAAGAAGATTGAGTTTCCACAGGACGGAACTGAGAGCGCCACTTAAATTAGGGTCTGAAGCCTATGGCTGGTATTTCTGCACCAATAGCAAAAACAGAATAACAGAGAGATGTTAACTGGGCACTGGAATGCATTTCATCTCCTAATTATATGCTCATGCCATCAGACAATAAAAATTGCAGAATACCATTAGTTTTTCAGTCTTGTCAAATGATATTAGAACTTCAAAGTTCGTGCGAAAAATTTGCAGTGGAATCTAATAGAAACTCCTGGTCTTATTGAATAAACTAACATAATCCCAGTATGAGAAATATAGAGCATCCACAAACATCAACATGAACAGTTGCATCTAGGTTCTACATTGACAGAAAATTAGGGATTAAAAAGCACCAAAAAGAAGTTTGTAACTTCAGAAAAAGGATTATAAGATACACAAGTCATATATACGAATTTCATAGATGCAGGAAAGATAGAAAATCAATACTTAAATGGACCTATGCATTTAAAAGAAATCTCAGATTATTTAGCTTTCCTTGTGGACTGTTGAGAAGTTCTACTAACAATGACTAGTGCAAAAGTTAAATTACTTCATCGAAAGCCACAATGAATTGAGCATCATAAGTTCACCATTAAACATTTCAAAAAATTACGTAAGCCAAAATAAATCAAGTAGGAACTGTTTAATTCAGACATAAAAATTATAAAACAAAACTACTGCACCATCCATGACATGAAATGCAGAAGGAAAAAGAATAATACAAGAAATATTTTACTTCTGTAAAAAACTGGAGCTAAAATCTGACTTCTGCCAACTCTGAAAAATATTATTTATTACGTTTGAAGTATAAGCAACTGAGCATTGTAAAAATTTGGAATATCACACCAATTTGAAGGTAGCAATACAGCATTGCAGGCGTTCAGAAACAGTCAATCGTGTCAAACATTTCTCAGATGAATCAGAACTATCACCACCACTGGCAAGCTTTTTCAGATAATTCATAAGATCTCCTATGTAATCTAAATCAATAAGATGAGAGAATTTTCCCAATCCATTCAGACATGGCGCAAGCAATGGGTGTGCTCCAAGTACGCCAGCAACTGAATTGCCATCAGTTTCAGAGCTGAGAATGAGAAAACAGAACGTGAGAAGGAGAAAAGAGAGTATCTTTCCATGATCTTAAAGCATAGAGTAGAAACTTTCAAGGTCTCCTTTAATAGAATGTTAATTCCAAAAATTCAACTACCCCGAGCAACAGAACTATCAAGTATGTTCTGACTCCAAATTGCAACCATGTACTCTTTTCATTACTAACCTTCTCCCTAAAGCAAATAAAAGATAAATGCCAATTGAGATTGCACTTATATAGATCTAGCTCATCTATGTCGTGGACATGATAAGGTTGAAGCTGGCACAAAGATCTTTTCCTTAGAAATTAAAGAAAACAGGTACTTGCACAAGATAATTTGAACCAATATCGAACCCACTTGCAAGAGAAATGTATGTCATGTTGTGTAGAAACGTTAACAAATTCGGAATGAAAAATAAAACAACAACAAGAACACCAAAATTTTTATACTGGTTCGGCAATGCCTACGTCCAATTTGGAGACGATTGAGTATTTTACTATAATCAATGAGAGCATACAATAGTGTTTATCACTCAATTTCCCAAAAGACCCAAATTAACCCAAGCTCACACACTACTACTAGAAAAGAGAAACAAAAATATAAATATCTTTTTTTTTCTCTCTCCCTCCAAAACTCTCTCCTTCCTCTTGAATTATTTTGCTCTCTCTCACTTCTGGAAATTTTTTTCTCTCACACTAAACAACTTCTGCTCTCATCACTCTCTTCTCTCCTTCTTTCTTCATTGTTATTGCTTCTCTTTTATAGAGAATTCAATGGGTGTGAAAGCCAGCTGCACCACCGAAATCCACTAGAAAAAACAAGCCACCATTCTTGACTCAACAATCACCGAAAGCAAGCTTCAATTTCTGACTTTGAGAAGCTGAGATTTCTGACTTTGAGACAATATTCAATAATCTCCACCTTGACTCAAATCCTCGAAGTAGAATTCCCAATGGTCGTCTTCCAATCCCCTACGGGGCAATCAACAAATTTTTCAAATGCCAATCAAGTCTAAGCAATGCTTAAATTCGAGTAAAGCAACTGGTTTTATCCATATATCAACAGGATTGTCAGCGGTCCCAATTTTCTGAAGAAGAATATCTCCTTCATCAATAATCTCACTAACAAAACGGAACCTCACATCAATATGTTTTGTACGTGCGTGATGAACTTGATTCTTTGCTAAATAAATAACGCTTTGACTGTCGGAATGAACATCCACATGGTCCCGATGGACCCCTAAGTCATCAAGCAACCCTTGAAGCCAGATGGCTTCTTTAATAGCTTCTGTTACTGTGCCTCAGTAGTTGATAAAGCAACTGTAGATTGCAAAGTTAATCTCCAACTCTCTGGACCTCTAGTAAGAGTGAATACAAAACCTGTAGTGGATTTACGCTTGTCCAAATCACCTGCGTAATTAGAATCTACATATCCAACAACACATTGACCAATAACTTCATCTTGCTGAAATAATAAACCAACATCCACAGTACCTAGAATATACCGTAGAATCTATTTCACAACTTGCCAATGCCCTTTTCCTAGATTATTCATATATCTACTGACAATACTAATAGCTTGTGAAATATCAGGCCTAGTACACACCATAGCATACATCAAACTACTAACAACACTTGCATATGAAATTTTAGCCATGTAATGACTCTCCTTATCTGTGTTAGGAGACATAGAAGCACTAAGTTTGAAATGAGGAGCAAGAG
>JAOTAX010044431.1:0-10714 GCA_025629825.1 Erythroxylum guanchezii | reverse complement strand
AAAGACATTTAGCAAACTAAACCTCAAAATAATTTAACAAGCTATTTAATAAGGAAAAAGGAAATCGGGACCCAACACTCCTAATAGGTGTTACCCTAATTTAAGAAGATCTTATGACTTTCTCTCCAATAACTTATGCATAACTCTCTTTATCCATGTGGTAATCAAGTCATACATCTCATATATCAAATCTTGATGCATAAATAAAATAGTTGAATCTTCTACTTTCGCTCCTTCAATTCAATCAATTATAAAAAATGGATAAATCTAAAAAGAATAGAAATTCATTAAACCGAGGATCAATTCAGCATATGAATCTTAAGGTCCATCCCACTTAAATCTATATCCTAATTAGCTTATAACTAAACAAAGAATTGCATGCACAAAATGAATATAAACAAGTTAATATTCTTCAACTTCCAAACACATTCACACCTCTTATTAATAAGGCATAAAATTAACCAAAACAAGAGCATTTATAGCTTGTTTGAAAAGTCACTAGGTCATTATCTTAAATGAATACTAGCAATACTCTTTAAATTCAACCTTTTTTTTATTGATATAAAGCCAATAAAATGAATTTATTTATGCTCATTCATTGAAACAAAAATTTTTCTCTTATCTTTTATGGGACAATAAAAAATGTCAAAAGAATTCATAATTGCTTGATGCATGTACATTTAATGCAAATAATATCATATTGCTCATCAAATATTCATTCGCCAAATTCATAAAGCAAATTCATCTCACTTATTCATCCATACTCATTACTAGTTATATAAACATTTCAATTCACCAAAACAATCAATTTCATAATAAATTATCTCCAATATTATGCTTTCAAAGGTAAAAAAATTTCCAAAAATTACTTCTTATTGATAATTCCATGAAAAAATTGATGAGCTTGAGATGGTATATAATCCGTACAATCCTTTCCCCACATTTAATTAAAACATTTTCCTTAATGTTTTAAGCCTACTAGAATATTAAAACTAATGAAAAGGGGCAGAGATATATCAAAGGATTTGAACTTATCTAATTTAAGACATACGATTGACCTTAACTTAGTCAATTATGAAATAATTGTAAGTGCACAGCGTAGCTATAGTTAGTACTGACAAGTATGGATCGATCCCAAAAAGATGAAGAATACTAGTAGTTACCATTGTCCTATTATTGAGTGTACGAATTTGGATTTGATTTCCTTATATGGTTTATTTTAATATGGAATTGTTTTATTAACTATTGGACTGTGGAGATTTCTCTGGCATGCTAATAGCTCTCTCAAGTCTAATAACAATTAATTCTAAGGTTTTCAACTAAATTACTTAGGTTAAAAGTTTATAGGATTGCTTTATCGATTTTTGAATCTCACTATTAGGTTTGACCCTAATTCGGAGGATTTATGCCATCTTATCTCTAGGGTTGCAGTCAACTCCTTTCAATTATGGTGGATCTATTTATACAAGGATTTCTCAATCGCTATGTTGTGAAATTAATTTATGATATAATATTTCAGAGTTATTGGAACATATTTTAAACACGTAATCAAATCATAACAAATCAATCCAAACAATTTCATTAAAAGAATCAAACATTTTAAAACATAAACATAGGGTTAATCTTACTAGACACTAAAGAAATTTAGTTACATATGATTGAAGACGAAATCAAGCAATAATAGAAAGACAAACAAATAAAAAATAAGAGGCTCATAATTCTAAATCTCTCTTTTTATCTCATATCAAATATGCTTGCAAGGTAAAGGTTTGATCTTGTATACTTTTGGATCTTTCAATGATCTCTTTGTGTTTTCCACTTCTTTGGATAAAAACTTTCCCCTTGAGCTACCTCTTAGAGTCTTTGAATGTTTTTGCACGTTTGCTTCCTGATTTTGGCTCTAAATACTTCTTTTTATAATAATTTGTAAGGTTCTGGTTAATTCATGGTCTGATACACGGTCATGCATTAAATAATGTGTAACCCAAAATCTCCAGAATTTATGAATCTATGCAACCTAAGAGAAGTACACATGCTGATGCATGGTCATGTATCCCTTTTATACTTCGAATCTTTGTTTTATATAACATTTTTCATTTGGATTCTTCTTTTTTTAGTCTATGAAGGCAATTATAACCTATAACCACACTTGGAGAAAATTAAGTACCAAATATATAATAAAATATGAAATATTAAGAAAAAATACATCAAATATTGGATATAAATATGGTCAATTATGCATCTATCAAACATCCCCACACTTAAGTTTTTTCTTGTCCTAAAAAAAACCATAATCAATTATCAATTTTACAATGTCAATCCCTCATCAATCTCAACTTGTCCGTTCATACTATAAATAATCATATCCTATTGAATCAAATTATCCTAAAATTAACTCTCTAAGACCATATTAATAATAATCACATCAATAATTTCCTTGACATCAAAAGCATACATGTTTACACCCTCATCAAGATTTCACTCAATCTGCTCAAGTGTTTAGGGTGAAAAGTGTCAAAACTCTCAATCAGCGCATAGTATAACTCTTATAATAGGCTTGCAATATCATCACATCTCCACTATTCATGTATAAACTAGAAACAAAAATCAAAAGGTCTTCATACGGGTTGTAATGGGGCTTAGGTACAGTATGGTTGGGACATTAAAAAGGGTTAAATTGAAGAAAATTTACTATAAAGAAAATACAAGAAACTTGTTTACAATTTATACAAGTCCACTCATTATAAAAACAATGTTACTTTATGCTTTTCTTCTCTTCTTTAAAATGCTCATTTTTTTTATCGCAATAAAAATCTCAAACATTCATAATGTACCACAATTAAAGAAATATGAGACCTTTCAGTAACTTCAAGTCTCAGACAAGTAAAGAATGCAAATAACCTTCAAGGTTTAAAACAATAAAAAGGTCTTCAAAGAAAAATAATAAAAAGGTTAATATGTGGGCACAATAATAATAAAAAGGCTAAGGCTCAACTTTGCTATTCCTAAAAGATAATTTTTATAAGTTTGGTAAATATAAAAGAAATAGGCTAAAACAAGTTGTTGGATCTAAGTGCCTTTATCATGTCAATGCTTCTAATTTAACAAATATAGTCTCAATATGCATAATAAAAGCAAGTTCAAGAATCATTATATTATACATGATAACACAAACGAAACAAATAAAAGAGCTTAAAATTTTGAAATTCCACTCTTAGGCTTAAAAGCTCACAAAAAAGATAGATTTATGTATGTAAATAATTTTCATTCAACTCAACTATTTCAATGATTAATAAAAATATGACTTATGAAAACAAATTTATTCTAACTCTCATCCTTTTGCATACCAATTCAATCAATATTCATCAATGAAATACAATATTGATGTACATATTTTAATTAAATCAAGATATCAATTCATAAAATTTAATAATCAAGATTATAATAAGCTTAAAGAAAACGTTAAAAATCGTTAACCCCTTTCCCACACTTAAAGTTGTACATTATCCCCAATGTATACAATATAAGTATATAATAAGTGAGAAGGATTAACGGTACTTTCCTAAATGTGTTTTTTTTTTGAATTACGATCCATCCAAGTTTAGATTACATCCTTGCAAAATATACAAAAAAGGGGATAAAAGAACATGAAAATAAAACTAACAAAAATAAAAAGAAACATAAAATAACATTAACACTAATGTTTTAAAAAAGAAAAAGAAAAAGAAAAATACACAATTAAAAAGGAAAAGAAAAGATACAACATTTAAGCATCTCCTTTTTTGTGTCATGACTGAGGCCTTTCTGATGGTGGAAGGTCCTCGAGTTGATGATCTTTAGGATGTGGAGGAGTTAATGATGAAGAGCCCATGCCAAATGATGGAGGTTAGAAAGTAATTCCTTGATGGTTTGCCATCTAGAATAGTAAATCTCCCATCCACCCAATTGAGGTCTTGAGTCTGCTCATCTGCTCCACAAACTCCACTTACTGTCTCTCCAGCCGAGTTATCGTCAGCTGGTCTCGATCCTTCGGTACAATCCCACCAGTTTGAGATGGCGGTGACTGTGACTATGTTGGCTCCTCCCTATCTCCAACTTCTGTTGCTAGCTTGTTGGGTTCCTTAATAAGTTGTAGATGTCTCTAGTAGGATGCCAACATCGCCGTACCATGCATATATATTGCATCACTGCCAAATTAAGCGCTACCATACTTTATCATCTGCCACATCAGTGGTCTCTGATCGAATAGACCCATCCATCATGTCAGTTTAGTCGTATAAGGTCCACACAAATTGTACCAACTTTCTTATCTTCACTTTAATGCTAGATAAATTGGACAAGTGCATGTATTAAGTGGATAAGCATCCACTCACTCATAATCTAGAGGTAATAAACATTCACATTCTTAATGACTTCTTAATTATCTCCTCAACCATTTAAAGTATGGGTTAAGATACTGTGGATGTATCTGAGCACTGGATAGCGTAAGGTCGATGCCCTGGACTTGTGCCAATTGTAGTTGTCCTTAGTGCTAATCCGACTCCAGAAATGCCATAGAGACAACCCGTATAAAAGATCAATACGTAATGCTAGGTACTCTGGTGTCCCAACGTACTCCCAGTTGTACAAACCCATGGTGATGGAGAACTCGGTGTCGCTTATCTGATGCATTTCCCCGATCATCCGAAACTAGATTGTATTAGGGCGATCCCTATCGTAACATCCTTTCTCTACGAAGAATGTAGAGAGGACTTCGTAAGCTCTCGATATGAAGGTTCCATGATCTCAAAGAATCGGGACCATGCTCCTATCTCCACAAGCTCTGGAACTTGTTAGGCTAAGCCAACCTACTCTAATGCCTCTCAATCGATATATCTGTTGGCACTTAACTTCTTATCCTTCAACCACTACTACTGCTCCTTCTAGGTGCCAACATTGAATAATAGCATCTACGGCCTCTTTAGGGACTAGACTATAGCAAAGGATTCACGTCGTTGCCTCTTTCTTGAAGTCTCCTTTTCACGTTGTGATGTTGTCATTTTTGCCTACAACTTTGAACAAGTGTGAAAAAATTTACATATAATTTACAAAGGTATGTTTTTCCCCACACTTAATTTCAATCATACTTATTAACTTATTAATTGCAAGAACATCTAAATACGAAATATTAAATCACTAGAAATAATTAATAAGCAACGCAAATAAATAAATAAATAAATAAATAAACAAATAAACAAATTTAATTAGAAAATTAATTAACAAACTAATTAATAACAAAATTAAAATTATAAATTATGTAATTAACAAATTAAACTAACTAAATTGTTAAATTACAATTCTAACCCTAAAATTGAAACTAAAAACCCTAAGTTACCAATTACACAAAATTGGCGCAATTAAATACTAAATCTATGCAATTAAACACAAACCATAATAGAACAATCAAAATGATTGCATTAAATAAAAGAATCAAAACATGTTAAAGTATAAATGTAGAGTTCATCTTACCTAGACACTAAAGAAATTTAGTTATACATGATTAAAGATGAAATCAAACAATAACAGAAAGAAAAAAGAGTAGAAAATAAAGGGGTTTGTAATTCTAAATCTCCCTTTTTGTTATCTTCTATCGAATATTCTTACAAGGTAAAGGTTTAATCTTGTATTCTCTTGGATGTTTCAACGATCTCTTCATGTTTTTCACTTCTCTGGTAAAAAATTTCCCCTTGAGTTACCTCTTAGAGTCTCTGAACATCTTCGCATATCAGCTCCTTGATTTTGCATTTGAACACGTCTTTTTATAGTAATTTTTAAGGTTTTGGTTAATGCATGGCTTGATAATAGATCGTGCATCAAATCGTGTATAACCCAAAATCTCCAAAATTCGTGAATTTGCACGGCCTAAGAGAAGTACACAGGCTGATGCATAGCTGTGTATCCTTCCATGCTTTGAATCTTTGTTTTATTTCACTTTTTCATTCGAATTCTTCTCCTTTTAGTCCATGAAGGCAATTATAACCTATAAATACACTTGAAGCAAATTAAGTACCAAATATACAATAAAAGTATAAAATATTAAGCAAAAATATATCAAATATGGGGTATAAATATGGTCAATTATGCATCTAACAACATATCCGAGTCTACATGAAATTCCATTCCTTTTTTTAGAAATTAAAGAATTATATTTTGAAAGAAGGAAAAGCCTTATAATGTATAAGAAGTGACTATCGATACATCCTATCTAATATGGTTAGTCAAAATTCCTTTTGAATTTCCATTGATGCTCGATTTGGAATTTAAAGAGAGCTCTAGCAAAATGCAAGTCAAAAGGAAAAAAAAATGTCAAAATGATACACATATGATGAAGAGTATTAACAAAAATAGAAAAAACATAGAAAAGATAGCCAAGTTAATCCTGTTGAGGAGGTGAAGGTACCTATGGTGGCATGTAAGCTATTATCCCCGATATATCCTTAAAGGTATAAAAAAAAATATCATCCTTATTAAGCTCCTAATAGAAGACTCAGTAGTTATTGTCCATATATCATTTTAGTCCTTGATCTTTCTATCTCTTACAAGAATAATAGTCTCCTCTCCCAGTGGCATGATAGTCTCCTTTGGCTCTTTATTAAGAGCATCCTCCATTACTTACTCTAAAGCAAGCTCCTTTACATCTATAACCTCTATGGAACTACTCCATTATCCATTGGCTCATTGGGTTTTTCCTTATCCTTGAGTGCATCATGATTATTGTATTGGCACTTCGACTCCTCACGCTTAACTGGCCCCTCATATCACACTAGTGGATGTAGGATCTCTACTCCAACATGCTGTGTGATTATTACCATGGTATCACTTAGCTAGTGCATGTCATACTCTATAGATGTAAGTATGGCTAATTGGCCTATAAGTGTAGGGATTTGATATGGAAGTAAAGTCAATGCTTGCTCTGAACATATAGTCTAAACCTCATGTATATGATCCTTCTTTACTGCTCATGGTGGTGCACTAAAAAGTGTGAAATGTATTCTTTAGCGTCAATTTAGAGCTCCGCTGTCCTATAAGATATCTCTTGTGATAGGTGTGGGAGTGGTTGTTACTACAAGATCAAGGTCATCTATTGGCACTCCTAATCCACTTGCTAGTCTTATAATGACTAAGACGCCACTAATAATCCTAAAGTTGACTCAGTGCAATATCTACGAGCTAATTGGATGAAAGAGATCCTAATGTGTGTTCTTTACCTCCAACACATACAATAGATTAGAAGAGATCACTCTAATTCACCACTTCATTGCTATCCCTCTTAGCACAGAGAAAACGTACTAAAATCTTACATACATATCTTATTGTCAGAATGCAAAATCTTAAGGTTTGGATTTTTTAGGTGATATGGATGCATGGTGGCCATATAATATAGGTAGTTTCCTAAATCAATGTCAAGCTAATCCTAATCTAAGCAGATCCTATTCAATGTCAAAATTTGAGCATGCTCCATTGAGTACTTACCTAGGTGTGTTATAGAACATGGATTGGATGAGTTACTATATAGGGGGCATATTGAAAAATGGCACAATCTATAACTTTTTGGTCCTCTTTTATAGATGAATAAGGTATGGTACATAAGGAACAAGGTATGGCACACGAGAAACAGGGAGAGGTGTGTTACAACACAACCTTAACATGTGACTATAAAGGGCGTGTTCAAGTGTGACACATTCTATTCTGTTACTGGATTAATATGGGACTAAACCTGGGGCATGTAGATCCCTTATTGACTTGAGAACTTGCAAAATGAGAAAAATACCAACTCCAAATACTTATCATGTGAGGTTAACCATGATTCAAAAAGGTAATATCTAAGAAATTGACAATAATACTAAGCAAAATGAATAATTATTAACTAAAATAACTATAACACTAAAGTTTATAACACGAACAATAAATAAAACTCTTGTTTTAAGTCATAATCTTTACCCTTTTTCATCAACATTAACCTAGCAAACCCCTACTTATGGGGTGTAAGTTAGTTTGCCATTTCCCTTAATTTCCTTCTTCTTAACAGATTGGTAACCTTCGGACATGTTGTATGTTTTTCCATAAAGGGGTTGCCTATTTCTTTCACTTGTTCTTTCATTGGATCTATCCCTTTGCATTTGATATATTTTTCTTTTACATGACATAAGATATTTCATTGTTAATTACAACAAAATAGAGGAAATGATTGTACTTACCATTAATAGAATCTTGGGTCTAAATTTCTTAAACTTTAATTCTTCCTCCTCGACCGTTAGGGTTAGCTTCCCTTCATACACACCCATTAAGGCCTTGGAGGAAGCTAATAAAGGTGATCCCAAAATCAAGGATACATCCCTATCCTCAACCATATCGAAAACCATGAAGTCTACAAGAATGAGAAACTTATCAATCTTTATAGACACATCTTCTATTGTACCTACTAGTTTCTTAACATGAATATTCACCAATTGTAATAAAATATTAGTAAGTTTTAAATTTCCGATATCAAGTTTCACGTAGATTTATAAGGGCATAAGATTGATACTTGCACCTAAGTCATATAAAACATGAATAAAGCTCATATATCTAATAAACTAAGGAATAGAAAAGCTACCAAGGTCTTTGAATTTTGGAGGTAGTATATTTTGGTTCATACTTTGTACTTCTTGGTCAAAGTAATAGCTTCATACTCCTTGAGCCTTCTTTAGTTGGGTAATATTTCATTTCAAAACCTAACATAAGAAAACATTTATTTTAAAGTATCAGTAAAAGGAATATAAAGATACATTTTTCAAAGAACTTCTAAAAACTTTCCAAATTCCTTATCAAGATTTCTCCTTAACTATTCTTTAGGGAAAAGGTATAAGTAGCTCATATGATGCAAGAGGGATGTATTTGGGTTCTCCTTGCTCTCATTTAATTTTGTTTTTCTTTATAGTTTTCTTACCTCTCTTACTTCCCTTACTCTCAAGCTTCTTTAGTCTAAGATTCCCTAACACTTTATTACTCCTCAATATCATTATGTTGTAATGCTCTTTATAGTTCTTAATTTTGCTAAGTAATTGAAGTATTAGTTTAGCCTTCAAGCATCTTGCCATAGGTAGTTGTAGAATCTACCTTAGAGTTGAGCTTCCTAATTTCTTCCTTACATTTTTCATTATGCTTAGCTTAGTTAGTCAAGAAGTTTTTTAGGATAAACTTTAGGATAGGATTTTAAGTCTGTAAGGTATAGGTTAGAAATCAGGTGATTGTCTATTGTTTTAAGGTATGGTATTAAACTTGTTTCTATAGGAGAAGTTATGGTAGCTCCCCCAATTAGGGTTATATGTATTAAAGAAAAAGGTCATTATTCTAATTGGTATTGCTCATAGAGTTAACCTGTTAAACATAAGAGTCATGAAAAAATGAGTTCCCTAATTGACAGTCAATAGCTAAATGCCTTGGGAATCCACAAATATCATAAGACACATTAGGGCCAATAATAAAGTTAATAGTCATATGGTTAAATTTTTGAGATAAAACATCATATTTAGGAGTTAGAAGATTCAAAAAACCTAGGTTATACTTATCTAGAACCTTCTTCGGAGTGCCTCTTTTACTTAACCATTGGTAGTGGTTCTAAAGCATGTCCTATATAAGATTGTGAGCTTCATCTACATTTTTATTCATAAGAGCTATGCTAATAATAAAATTCATAGAAATCTTTGCATCATAGGCCATCCTATTTAAGAATTATAGAAAATTAGCCACTTCTCTGACCCATGATGATGAAAAACCTCAATGACTCCTTATACCTCTCCTAAGCTAATATGATTCACCTCGCCTTTGGAAAAAAGTAGTAATTTGATTCCTTATTTATGCATTCTTGTTTGGAGGAAGTATTTGGCTAAAAATGTCTAGGAAAGTTAATCCCACGTGGTAATTGATCCTGTCAATAGGATCTATAACCATGCTCTCTCCTTATCCCTTAAAGGGAATATGAATAACTTGAACTTAATGGAATCAACAAAGATACCATTGAGCTTTGATGCACTATAATATTCTAGAAATATAGACATATGTAGGTTAGGATCTTTAGATGATATTCCTCCAATTTGATTATACTATATTATAAAAAGAAGAGAGGGTTTTAGTACAAAGTTGGGAGTTTTGATGCTAGGCCTTGTGATGTTTAACTGATACCTTAGGAACTTGGTATGGCAAAATCCTTTAAGGATGTCATATTCTCTACAACTATGTTTTACTTCCTCAGCTTATATTCTCCTCTAGAGCCTTCTTCTTATGTGCAAGTTTATTCTAATCTCAAGATCTAGTTCTATAAGATTCTTGAGAATATTGGACTATTAAAAATAGGAAGGGGCTTGTAAAGGAGAAAGAGTGAAGAAAATTTTGTAAATTATAATGAAAAAAAACAAATAAAAAAATACCTAGTCTAATCAATTGTAAATTGGTCAATGTTAAATCTAGTCCCTAATAATGACGTCAAAATTTAATTCTCTTATGTTTTAACACAAACACAAGACATTACTATAGTTAGTATTGGTAAGTATGTGTAGCACCCCACTCCCGCAAGACCCGAACCCGACATCGATGGTGATATCCGAGTCCGTGCCCGGGAAGGTGGCATGCTAGGGCACTCAGTCATTCACAAGTCGGTATAAATTTTTTTTTCACAATGCAATCAATAGAGTTT
>JAOTAX010044421.1:0-10715 GCA_025629825.1 Erythroxylum guanchezii | reverse complement strand
GCTTGTTTCTGCTATTTTCCTACCACATAGTATGACCGTACATGGGCGTAGCAAGTGCCTACAACCCCAACCTGGTCGACAGACGGAGCCAATCATGGGAGCTAGGCTATAGTACACGAGTTTTTCATGGGAAGCTAGCGATACGTGACTGACTGGGGCTTGTTTCCGCTATTTTCGTACCACAGAGTATGACCGCACATGGCCTTAGCAAGTGCCTACGAACCTAACCTACTCGACCGACAGTGCCGATCATCGGAGCAAGGCTATAATACACAAGTTTTTGATGGGCAAATGGCGATTCGTGATCGAAGGCGGCTTGTTTCCGCTATTTTCCTACCACAGAGTTTGACCGAACAAGGTTGTCGCAAGCGCTCACGGCCCCAACCAGGTTGACCGACGATGCCGATCATGGGAGCTAGGCTATAATACACGAGTTTTTGATGGGAAACTAGCGATTCCTGACCGATTAGGGCTTGTTTCTGCTATTTTCCTACCACATAGTATGACCGCGCATGGCCGTAGCAAGTGCCCACAGCCCCAACCTGGTCGACCGACGGTGCCGATCATGGAAGCAAGCCTATAATACACGAGTTTTTCATGAGAAACTGGCGATTCGTGACCGACTGGGGCTTGTTTCCGCTATTTTCCAGCCACAGAGTATGACCGAACATGATCGTAGCAAGTGTCCACGGCCCCAACCTGGTCGACCGACGGTGCCGATCATGGGAGCAAGGCTATAATACATAAGTTTTTAATAGGAAACTAGCGATTTGTGATCAACTAGGGCTTGTTTCTGCTATTTTTATACCTCAACGTATGACCGCACATGGCTGTAACAAGTGCCCACGGCTCCAACCTGCTCGATCGACGGTGCCAATCATGGGAGCTAGGCCATAATACACTAGTTTTTGACGGGAAACTGGATATTCCTGATGACTGCAGCTTGCTTCTGCTATTTTCCTACCACATAGTATGACCGTACATTGGCGTAGTAAGTGCCTACAGCCCCATCTTGGTCGACAGACGGTGCCGATCATTGGAGCTAGGCTATAATAGATGGGTTTTTGATGGGCAACTGGCGATTCATGACAGACTGCGGCTTGTTACCGCTATTTTCCTACCACAGAGTATAACTGCATATGGCCGTAGCAAGTGCCCAAGGCCTAACCTGGTCGACCGACGGTGCCGATCATGGGAGCTAGGCTATAATACACGAGTTTTTGATGGGAAGCTAGCAATTCATGACCGACTGGGGCTTGTTTCCGCTATTTTCCTGCCACAGAGTATGACCGCACATGGCCTTAGCAAATGCCTGCGACACTAACCTAGTCGACCGACAGTGCCGATAATCGGAGCAAGGCTATAATACACGAGTTTTCGATGGGAGTATGATCGTATATGGCCGTAGCAAGGGCCCATTGCGCCAACCTGGTCTACCGATGGTGTCGACCATGGGAGCTAGGCTATAATACACAAGTTTTTGATGGGAAACTAGTGATTCGGCACCGAATGGGGCTTATTTCCGCTATTTTCCTACCACATAGTATAACCACACATGGTTGTAACAATTGCCCACGGCCACAACCTGGTCGACCGATGGTGCCGATCATGGGAGCTAGGCTATAATACACAAGTTTTTGATGGGAAGCTAGCGATTCGTGACCGACTGGGGCTTGTTTCCGCTATTTTCCTGCCACAGAGTATGACCGCACATGGCCTTAGCAAATGCCTGCGACCCTAACCTAGTCGACCCACAGTGCCGATAATCGGAGCAAGGCTATAATAAACGAGTTTTCGATGGGCAAATGGCGATTCGTGACCGATTTGGGCTTGTTTCCTCTATTTTCCTACCATATAGTTTGACCGCAAATGGCCGTCGCAAGTTCCCACGTTCCCAACCTGGTCGACCGACTGTGCCGATCATATGAGCAAAGCTACAATACACGAGTTTTTATGGGCAACTGGCAATTCATGAAAAACTGCGGCTTGTATCCGCTATTTTCATACCACAGAGTATGATCGTCTATGGCCGTAACAAGGGCCCATTGCCCCAACTTGGTCGACCGATGGTGTCGACCATGGGAGCTAGGCTATAATATATGAGTTTTTGATGGGAAACTGGCGATTCGACACTGAATGGGGCTTGTTTCCGCTATTTTCCTGCCATAGAGTATAACCACACATGGTTGTAACAATTGCCCACGGCCCCAACCTGGTCGACCAATGGTGCCGATCATGGGAGCTAGGCTATAATACACAAGTTTTTGACGAGAAACTGGAGATTCCTGTTGACTGCGGCTTGCTTCTGCTATTTTCCTACCACATAGTATGACCGTACATGGACGTAGTAAGTGCCTACAGCCCCATCCTGGTAGACAGACGGTGCCGATCATGGGAGCTAGGCTATAATACACGAGTTTTTGATGGGAAACTGGCGATTTGTGACCGACTGGGGCTTGTTTCTACTATTTTCCTACCACAGAGTATGACCGCACATGGCGATTTATGACCGCACATGGGCATTGCAAGTGCCCACAGCCCCAACCTGGTCGATCGACGGTGCCGATCATGGGAGCTAGGTTATAATACACGAGTTTTTCATGGGAAGCTAGCGTTCGTGACCGACTGGGGCTTGTTTCTACTATTTTCCTACCACAGAGTATGACCGCACATGGCTTTAGCAAATGCCTACGACCCTAACCTAGTCGACCGACAGTGCCGATCATCGGAGCAAGGCTATAATACACGAGTTTTTTATGGGAAACTGGCGATTCGTGACCGATTGTGGCTTGTTTCCGCTATTTTCCTACCACATAGTTTGACCGCAAAATGGCCGTCGCAAGTGCCCACGTCCCCAACCTGGTCGACCGACGGTGTCGATCATGGGAGCAAGGCTACAATACACAATTTTTGATAGGCAACTGACAATTCATGACAGACTGCGGCTTGTATCCGCTATTTTCATACCACAGAGTATGATCGTATATGGCCATAACAAGGACCCCTTGCCCCAACCTGGTCGACCGATGGTGCCGATCATGAGAGCTAGGCTATAATACACGAGTTTTTGATGGGAAACTGGCGATTCGGCACCGACTGGGGCTTGTTTCCGCTATTTTGCTACCACAGAGTATAACCGCAATGGCGATTCATGACAGACTGCGGCTTGTTACTGCTATTTTCATACCTCATAGTATGACCACATATGGCCGTAGCAAGTGCCCAAGGCCCCAACCTGGTCGACTGACGGTGCCGATCATGGGAGCTAGGCTATAATACACGAGTTTTTGATGGCAAACTGGCGATTTGTGACCGACTACGGCTTGTTTCCGCTATTTTCCTACCAAAGATTATGACCGAACATGGGCATAGCAAGTGCCCACATCCCAAACCTGGTCGACTGACGGTGTCGATCATAGGAGCAAGGCTATAATACACGAGTTTTTGATGGGAAACTGGCGATTCGTGACCGACTGGGGCTTGTTTCCACTATTTCCCAACCCTATAGTATGAGCGCACATGATCGTAGCAAGTGTCCACGGCCGCAACCTGGTCGACCGACGGTGCCGATCATGGGAGCAAGGCAATAATACACGAGTTTTTGATGGGAAACTGGCGATTCGTGACCGATTAGGGGCTTGTTTCCGCTATTTTCCTACCACAGAGTATGACCGTACATAGTCGTAGCAAGTGTCCACGACCCACACCTGGTCGACCAACGGTGCCGATCATAGGGGCTATGTTATAATACAAGAGTTTTTGATGGGAAACTAGCAATTCGTGATCGCTGTGACTTGTTTTCGCTATTTTTCTACCACAGAGTATGACCGCACATAGGCGTAGCAAGTGACAACAGCCTCAACCCGGTCGACCGACGGTGTCGATCATGGGAGCTAGGCTATAATAGCCGAGTTTTTGATGGGAAACTGGAGATTCGTGACCGAATGGGGCTTGTTTTCGCTATTTTCCTACCACAGAGTATGACCGCACATTGTTGTAATAAGTGCCCACGGCCCCAACCTGGTCGACCGACTGTGCCGATCATGGGAGCTAGGTTATAATACACATGTTTTTGATGGGAAACTAGCGATTTGTGACCAACTAGGGCTTGTTTCTGCTATTTTCCTATCTCAGAGTATGACCGCACATGGCCGTAATAAGTGCCCACGACTCAAACCTGGTCGATCGACGGTGTCGATGATGGGAGCTAGGCTATAATACACGAGTTTTTGACGGAGAACTGGAGATTCGGGATGACTGCGGCTTGTTTCTACTATTTTCCTACCACATAGTATGACCGCACATGGACGTAGCAAGTGCCTACAGTCCCAGCCTAGTCGACAGACGGCGCCGATCATGGGAGCTAGGCTATAATAGACGAGTTTTTGATGGGCAACTGGCGATTCATGACAGACTGCGGCTTGTTACTGCTATTTTCCTACCATAGAGTATGACCGCATATTGCCGTAGCAAGTGCGTACGGCCCCAACCTGGTCAACCGACGGTGCCGATCACAGGAGCTAGGCTATAATACACGAGTTTTTGATGGGAAATTGACGATTTGTAACTGACTGGGGCTTGTTTCCACTATTTTCCTACCACAGAGTATGACCGCACATGGTCGTAGCAAGCGTCCACGGCCCCAACCTGGTCAACCGACGGTGCCGATCATGGGAGCAAGGCTATAATACACGACTTTTTGATGGGAAACTGGCAATTCATGACCGATTAGGGCTTGTTTCTTCTATTTTCCTACGACATAGTATCACCGCACATGGCCGTAGCAAGTGCCCAGAGCCCCAACCTGGTCGACCGACGGTGCCGATCATGGGAGCAAGGCTATAATACACAAGTTTTTTATGGGAAACTAGCGATTCGTGACCGACTGGGGCTTGTTTCCGCTATTTTCCTACCACAGAGTATGACCGTACATGGATGTAGCAAGTGCCTACGGCCCCAACTTGGTCGACCGACGGTGCCGATCATGGTAGCAAGGCTATAATACATGAGTTTTTTTATAGGAAAATGGCGATTCCTGACCGACTGCGGCCTTTTTCCGTTATTTCCTACCACATAGTTCGACAGAACATGGCTGTAGCAAGTGCCCACGGCCCCAACCTGGTCGACTGACAGTGCCGATCATGGGAGCTAGGCTATAATAAACGAGTTTTTGATGGGAAACTGGAGATTCGTGACCGAATGGGGCTTGTTTTCGCTATTTTCCTACCACATAGAATCACCGAACATGGCTGTATCAAGTGTCCAAGGCCCCAACCTGGTCGACCAACGGTGCCGATCATGGGTGCTAGGCTATAACACACGAGTTTTTGATGGGAAACTGGCAATTCGTGACCGATTGGGGCTTGTTTCTGTTATTTTCCTACCACATAGTATGACCGCACATGGCTGTAGCAAGTGCCCACAGCACCAACTTGGTCGACCGACGGTGCCGATCATGGGAGCAAGGCTATAATACACGAGTTTTTTATGAGAAACTGGCGATTCGTGACCGACTGGGGCTTGTTTCCACTATTTTCCTACCACAGAGTATGACAGAACATGATCGTAGCAAGCGTCCACGGCCCCAACCTAGTCGAACGACGATGCCGATCATGGGAGCAAGGCTATAATACACAAGTTTTCAATGGGAAACTGTCGATTCTTGACCGATTAGGGCTTGTTTCTGCTATTTTCCTACCACAAGTTTTCAATGGGAAACTGTCGATTCTTGACCGATTATGGCCGTAGCAAGTGCCCGCAGCCCCAAACTGGTCGACCGACGGTGCCGATCATGGGAGGAAGGCTATAATACACGAGTTTTTTATGGGAAAATGGCGATTTGTGACCGACTGGGGCTTGTTTCCGCTATTTTCCTACCACAGAGTGTGACCGCACATGGTCGTAGCAATCGTCCACGTCCCCAACCTGGTCGATCGACGGTGCCGATCATGGGGGCAAGGCTATAATACACGAGTTTTTTATGGGAAACTGACGATTCGTGACCGAATGGGGCTTGTTTTTGCTATTTTTCTACCACATAGTATGACCGCAAACGCCGTCGCAAGTTCAGACGACCCCAACCTGTTCGACCGACGGTGCCGATCATGGGAGCAAGGCTACAATACACAAGTTTTTGATGGGCAACTGTGATTTGTGACAGACTGCGGCTTGTACCCGCTATTTTCCTACCACAGAGTATGACCGAACATGGTCGTACCAGGTGCCCAGTTCCCCAACCTGGTTGACCGACGGTGCCGATCATGGGAGCTAGGATATAATAGCCAAGTTTTTGATGGGAAACTGGAGATTCGTGACCGAATGGGGCATGTTTCTGCCATTTTCCTACCATATAGTATCACCGCACATAGTCGTAGCAAGTGGCCACAGCCCCAACCTGGTCGACCGACGGTGCCGATCATAGGAGCAAGGCTATAATACACGAGTTTTTCATGGGAAACTGGCAATTCGTGACCGACTGGGGCTTGTTTTCGCTTTATTCCTACCACAAAGTATGACCGGACATGGTCGTAGTAAGCATCCACGGCTCCAACCTGGTCGACCAACGGTGCCGATCATGGGAGCTAGGCTATAATACACGAGTTTTTGATGGGACACTAGCGATTCGTGACCGATTAGGGCTTGTTTCCGCTATTTTCCTACCACATAGTATGGCTGCACATGGCCGCAGCAAGTGCTCACAGCCCCAACATGGTCGACCGACGGTGCCGATCATGGGAGCAAGGCTATAATACACGAGTTTTTGATGGTAAACTGGCGATTTGTGACCTATTAGGGCTTCTTTCCGTTATTTTCCAACCACATAGTATGAACGCATATGGCCGTAACCAGTGCCCGCAGCCCCAACCTGGTCGACCGATGGTGTAGATCATAGGAGCTAGGCTATAATAGACGAGTTTTTGATGGGAAACTGGAGATTCATAACTGCATGGGGCTTGTTTAAGCTATTTTCCTACCACATAGTATGATCGCACATGGTCGAAACAAGTGCCCACGGCCCCAACCTGGTCGACGGATAGTGCCGATCATGGGTGCAAGTCTACAACACACGAGTTTTTGATGGGCAACTAGCGATTCGTGACAGACTGCGGCTTGTTTCCGCTAATTTCCTACCACAGATTATGATACCATATGGCCATAGCAAGTGCCAACGGCCCCAACCTGGTTGACCAAAGGTGCCGATCATGGTGGCTAGGCTATAATACACGATTTTTTGATGGGAAACTGGCGATTCATGACCGATTGGGGCTTGTTTCCGCTATTTTCCTACCACATAGTTTGACCGCAAATGGCCGTTGCAAGTGCCCACGTGCCCAACCTGGTCGACCGACGGTGCCAACCATTGGAGCAAGGCTACAATACACGAGTTTTTGATGGGCAACTGGCAATTCGTGACAGACTGTGGCTTGTATCTGCTATTTTCATACCACAGAGTATGATCGCATATGGCCGTAGTAAGGGCCCACGGCCCCAATCTGGTTGATCGATGGTGCCGATCATAGGAGCTAGGCTATGATACACGAATTTTTGATGGGAAACTGGTGATTTGGTACCTACTGGGGCTTGTTTCCGCTATTTTCCTACCACATAGTATAACCGCACATGGGCGTAGCAAGTGCCTACAGCCCCAACTTGGTCGACATACGGCGCCGATCATGGCAGCTAGGTTATAATACACGAGTTTTTGATGGGCAACTGGCGATTCGTGACCGACTGGGGCTTGTTTCTGCTATTTTCCTACCAAAGATTATTACCGCACATTGCCATAACAAGTGCCCACCGCCCCAACCTGGTCGACCGACCGTGCCGATCATGGGAGCTAGGCTACAATACACGAGTTTTTCATAGGAAGCTAGCGATTCGTGACCGACTGGGGCTTGTTTCCGCTATTTTCCTACCACAGAGTATGACCGCACATGGTCGTAGCAAGCGTCCACGGCCCCAACCTGGTCGACCGACGGTGTCGGTCATGGGAGCAAGGCTATAATACGCGAGTTTTTTATGAGAAACTGGCGATTCGTCACCGACTGGGGCTTGTTTCCGCAATTTTCCTACCACAGAGTATGACCACACATGGTCATAGCAAGCGTCCAAGGACCCAACCTGGTCGACCGATGGTGCCGATCATGGGAGTAAGGCTATGATACACGAGTTTTTGATGGGAAACTAGTGATTCGTGACACATTGGGGCTTGTTTCCGCTATTTTCCTACCATATAGTATGACCGCACATGGTCGTATCAAGTGCCCACAACCACAACCTAGTCGACCGACGGTGCCGATCATACCGGATACAGTATAATACAAGAGTTTTTGATGGGAAACTAGCGATTCGTGATCACTGTGACTTGCTTTCACTACTTTGCTACCACCGAGTATGACCGCACATGGGAGTAGTAAGTGACCACAGCCCCAACCTGTTCGTGACCGACTGCGACTTTTTTCTGCTATTTTCCTACCATATAGTATGACCGTTCATGGCCGTAGCAAGTGCCCACAGCCCCAACCTGGTCGACCGACGGTGCTGATCATTGGGGCTACGCTATAATACAAGAGTTTTTGATGGGAAACTGGCGATTCGTGACCGACTGGGGCTTGTTTCCGCTATTTTCCTACCAAAAAGTATGACCGCACATGGGCGTAGCTAGTGCCCACAGCCCCAACTTTGTCGATCGACGGTGCCGATCATGGGAGCTAGGCTATAATACACGACTTTTTGATGGGAAACCGGCGATTCGTGACCGACTGGGGCTTGTTTTCGCTCTTTTTCTACCACAAAGTATGACCGCCCTTGGTCGTAGCAAGTGCCGACGCCCCCAACTTGGTCGACCGACGGTGCCGATCATAGGAGCTAGGCTATAGTACACTAGTTTTTGACGGGAAACTGGCGATTCGTGATCACTGCGGCTTGTTTCCGCTATTTTCTTACCACAGAGTATGACCACACATGGGCTTAGCAAGTGCCCACAGCCCCAACCTGGTCGACTGACGGTGCCGATCATGGGAGCTAGCCTATAATACGCGAGTTTTTGAAGGGAAACTTGCGATTCGTGACCGATTGGAGCTTGTTTTCACAATTTTCCTACCACATAGTATGACCACACAATTTTCCTACCACATATTACACGAGTTCTTGATGGGAAACTGGTGATTCGTGACCGACTGGGGCTTGTTTCCTCTATTTTCCTACGAAAGAGTATGACCGCCCTTGGTCGTTGCAAGTGCCGACGGCCCCAACTTGGTCGACCAACGGTGCCGATCATAGGAGCTAGGCTATAATACACTAGTATTTGACGGGAAACTGGCGATTCATGATCACTGCAGCTTGTTTTCGCTATTTTCTTACCACAGAGTATGACCGCACATGGGTGTAGCAAGTGCCCACAGCCCCAACCAGGTCGACCGACGGTGCCGATCATGGGAGCTAGCCAATAATACACGAGTTTTTGAAGGGAAACTAGCGATTCGTGACCGATTGGGGCTTGTTTTCACTATTTTCCTACCACATAGTATGACCGCACAAGGCCGTAGCAAGTGCCCACGGCTTCAACCGGGTCGATCGTCGGTGCTGATCATGGGACCTAGGCTATATTACACGAGTTCTTGATGGGAAACTGGCGATTTGTGACCGACTGGGGCTTGTTTCCTCTATTTTCCTACGACAGAGTATGACCGCACTTGGTCGTTGCAAGTGCCGACGGCCACAACTTGGTCGACTGACGGTTCCGATCATAGGAGCTTAGCTATAATACACTAGTTTTTGACAGGAAACAGGCGATTCGTGATCACTGCGGCTTGTTTCCGCTATTTTCTAACCACAGAGTATGGCCCCACATAGGCGTAGCAAGTGCCCACAGCCTCAACCTGGTCGACGGACGGTACAGATCATGGGAGCTAGCCTATAATACACGAGTTTTTGAAGGGAAACTGGCAGTTCATGAACGACTAGGGCTTTTTTCCGCTATTTTCCTACTTCATAGTATGACTGCACATAGCTGTAGCAAGTGCCCATGGCTCCAACCTGGTCGATCGTCGGTGCCGATCATGGGAGCTAGGTTATAATACCCGAGTTTTTTACGGGAAACTGGCGATTCGTGAATGATTGGAGCTTGTTTCCGCTATTTTCCTACCACAAATTATGACCCCACATGTTTGTGGCAAGTGCCCACGGCCCTAACCTGGTAGACCGACGATGCCGATCATGGGAGTTAGGCTATAATACACGAGTTTTTGATGGGAAACTGGCAATTCAAGACCGACTAGAGCTTGTTACCGCTATTTTCCTAGCAGAGAGTATGACCACACATGGATGTCGCAAGTGCCTACGGCCCCAACCTGGTCGACTAACGGCGCCTTTCATGGGAGCAAGGCTATAATACACGAGTTTTTGATGAGAAACTACTATTTTCCTACCACATAGTATGACTGCACATGGTCGTAGCAAGTGCCCACCGCCCCAACTTGGTCGACCGACCATGCCGATCATAGGACCTAGGCTATAACACATGAGTTTTTGACGAGAAATTGGCGATTCGTGATCACTACGCCTTGTTTCCACTATTTTCCTACCACAGAGTATGACCGCACATGGTTGTAGCAAATGTCCACAGCCGCAACCTAATCGACCGACGGTGCCGATCATGGGAGCTAGGCTATAATACACGAGTTTTTGATGGGAAACTGGCGATTCGTGACCGA
>JAOTAX010044401.1:0-10715 GCA_025629825.1 Erythroxylum guanchezii | reverse complement strand
CACCTCATTCATGTGCATTTAATGTTGTTAAGTGCTGCAAGATTTTTCCTACATGCTTATACATGATTTGTGGGATGGTACATGGAAAGTTGTTTTATTACAATGATTCTTTAAAATGATGCATGATTTTTGAAACCATACTTTTGGGAAATGGTTTTTAAGATATAACAAGCTTATGAAAAGCAAGTTTTCAAGAAAATGTGCCTTTGTGGGCATCGAGCTTATAAGATTTTGAAACTCTATGTGTTATGTGGTTTTGTGATAGTCCCTCAAGAACCGTCACGTGCACGTTGACCCAAGTATAGGCTTCTCCTGCCTACCCGCTAGTGGCGTGGAGCTCCCTCAAGGACTCCCTCAAGAATTCACGACTACACAGGATCATTTCATTGAAAATGTGTAGTACGTCATCTTTTGGACTTACCCAAACCATTTGATATGTTTATGTGCTCATGTTAAGTTGATAGGGGTAATGCATTCATGATTTTGCATACACATAAATTTCTGCATTAAAAATGTCTTTGCTTGTTGAAAGCTAGAAAATTGTTACCCACGGGCTTCAAGCTCACACCCCCACTTTCCTCCCCATAAGTAGGTGAAGAGCAAGAGATTAAGTAGTGAAGGGCCAAGGGCATCACTCCACTTTTGAAAAGTTATTGCATTTTAAGCTACTCATGAAGCCAAGGCTTTAGTTGCATTTTGAGTTGTTCATTGTTCAAGAATCTTTTGTATTTGAGATTTTGAAACATTGATGTTTTGAGGCTTGAAATGCCCACTAAAGCTTTGTAAAAACTATGATCTTTTGATGTTACTGGTATATAATTTAGTTTTCTCCTATGTTTCACAAGGTTTCATAAAGGGAGAATTCGTGTACTAACTTTAGGGAAGATTTTTTGGTTGATCTGGGCTGATTTTGGCAAATTTATCTTCTACAAAGTTGTAGATCTTTCTTTTATCTTTCCAACGGTATATAGCATGAAAATTTTGGACATCTGAGCTAAAAATTATGCCCTTTTTATTGTCCCATCTCAGTTTTGCTTCCGTCTCAGTTACTGTTCATTGCTTCCGTCTCAGTTTGACTTTTTGTGTCTCAGTTTGATTGTTTCAATTACTGTTCATTGCTTCTGTCTTAGTTTGACCGTCTCAGTTACTGTTCATTTCTTCCGTCTCAAAATGACATCCTACTTTCTGTTCTATTTTTGACCTTGCAGATAAAAGAATTGGTCTTCGAGGTCTTCATAAGAGTTGTAGCTCTTGAATTCTGCTTTCCAACAAGCTAAAGAACACCTTAATCTGATGTCTGTAGGGAAAGTTATAGAAAATTTTCCAATCTGGTATCTTCTGATGACGTCACCATTGTCTCATAATGACATCATGCATCGTCTGATCCATTTTTCTACCCTTCAGACGGTGGAGTTGGTCTTTGAGTTCTTCATGAAAGTTGTAGATCTTGAAGTCCTCTTTCAATCAAGCTAAAAATAAAGTCTTTTTGAAATCTATAGCAAAAGTTATGGCATTTGTGCCAAGATAGGTACAATTTGACTGATGGTATAAACATGTTCGATTCTTTCGAGTATAACTTACCCTTCCGACCCCCAAATGAAGTGATTCTTGGAGCAACAGATTCCTAACTTCTTGTACTATCTCTCCATGAAAATTTGTGCCTTATGGAGTGTTTTGAGAAAGTTGCATTAGAATAAGTGAGAGGTCGGTTGGGAGAGCATGCTTGAACTATGATTATGTTTTAGCTCATTAGGTATTTCTTGAGATGTAAAGCTCTGATTGAGGTGATTCTTGTTTCAACGCGAATTAAAGACTTATAGCTACGATTTATTTGATGAGATCAAATTGAGATTATGGTGTTTGTTTGGTATGGGCACACCACCTTTAGAGAAATGTTAATTATGACCCTACAGGGTAATAAGCTCAAGGTTTAAAACTTTAGATGTTGGGCTCCGAAAATGGGGTCCAACAGCTTGATTAGGATTGATCAAGCAATTTTGGAGGCAAACCTTATTATATTACAGTTGAGTGAGATAGATGTGATCCTAGGCATGGATTGGCTCACTGCCCATAAGGCCATCATGAACTGCTACACCAAGGAGGTAGTACTGGAATCTCCTGGTCAGCCAAAGGCAGTATTCAGGGGAGTTAGTCAGGCAGTGCCAGCTAGGATGATATCCTTCATGAGTGTGTTAAGATTGATGCAAGGGGATGTAAGGCTTATCTAGCCCATATCATTGATACTAGGGTTGAGCAGAGCGTACAAGACATTCCAGTGGTTAGGGAGTTCCTGGATGTGTTTCCCGAAGAGTTATCTGGTTTACCACCAGGTCAGGAAACGGAGTTCACGATTGATCTAGTTTCAGGAGCTGCTCTTATATCTATTCCTCTATATAGGGTGGCACCTGTAGAACTGAAGCAGTTGAAGACTCAGCTTCAGGAGTTGTTAGAAAAGGGTTTTATAAGACCCAGTGTTTCACCTTGGGGAGCTCCAGTGCTATTTGTGAAGAAGAAGGATGGGAATTTGAGGTTGTAGATCGATTATAGGCAACTGAATCAAGTGACAGTAAAGAACAAGTATCCGTTGCCTAGAATTGATGATTTGCTTGATCAGTTGCAAGGAGAGCTTAGGTATTTACTGAGCTGGATTTGAGATCCGGGTATTATCAGTTGAAGATAGTAGAGATATCCCTAAGAGTGCATTTAGGAGCAGGTATGGGCACTTCGAGTTTCTAGTGATGCCGTTTGGGCTGACTAATGCCCCAACAGTTTTTATGGCCCTGATGAAAAGGTGTTTTAGCCCTACTTGGATCGATTTGTGATTGTGTTTATTGATGATATTTTGGTGTATTCAAAGAGCAGAGAAGAGCATGTTGAGCATCTGAAAGTTATTTTACAGATTATGAGAGAAAAGTAGCTGTATGCCAAATTCAGTAAGTGTGAATTTTGGCTGGATCGAGTTGTATTTCTGGCTGGAGATGCCATACAGGTAGATCCAAAGAAGATAGAGGCAGTGATGAATTGGGAAGCTCTGAAAAATGTGTTGGAGATCCGAAGCTTCTTAGGATTGGCTGGATATTATCGGAGGTTTGTCGAAGGGTTTTCTCTAATCTCAGCCCATCTGACAAAACTTTTGAGGAAGAATACAGTGTTCAGCTAGAATGAGGAGTGTCAGAAGAGCTTTAAGGAGCTGAAACATCGATTGACTACTGCACCAGTGTTGAACATTCCATCGGGGACTGGAGGATATGTGGTGTATAGTGATGCTTCGCATCAAGGATGTAGATGTGTACTGATGCAGCATGGCAAGGTGATAACCTATGCATCGAGACAATTAAGGTCTCACGAGATCAATTATCCGGTACATGATTTGGAGCTAGCTGCAGTTGTCTTTGCTCTAAAGATTTGGAGACATTATCTGTATGGAGAGACTTTCTAGATATACACTGATCATAAGAGTCTGAGGTATTTGTTGAGTCAAAAGGAGTTAAACTTGAGGCAGAGGAGATGGATTGAGTTACTAAAAGACTATGATTGCACTATTGAATACCACCCGGAGAAAGCTAATGTGGTGGCAGATGCTTTGAGCAAGAAGCCTAATATCAGTATAGCTCAGATTTAGTTATTGAGGTTACCTAATCTGATACAGTTGAGAGCTCTGAATGTAAAGTTGAATTTAGAATAGGATAGGGCCTGGATTGCTACATTGAAAGTGAGACTGATGCTACATGACAGAATCAGGGAAGTCTAGGGCAAAGATCATAACATAGTGAAGCTTATGGAGAAAGTGAAAGTGAATCCAGATTCTGAGCTTGAATTGAGGGATGAGACATTATAGTTGAGACATAGGCTGTGTGTGCCTAATGTAGATGATTTGAGGAAGGAGATTCTTGAGGAAGCTTATATGACTACCTATGCTATGCATCCTAGTACTACCAAGATGTATAACACACTGAAGCAGCATTTTTGGTGGCCAGGAATGAAGAAGCAAGTGGCGGAGTATGTAGCTAGATATATGACATGCCAGTAGGTGAAAGTTGAGCACCAGGCTCCGATAGGGAAACTCCATTTGTTGCCTATCCAGGAGTGGAAATGGGAACAAATTACTATAGACTTCATCATGGGTTTGTCAAAGACTCCGAGGCAAGATAATGCTATATGGATTATTGTGGACCAATTGACTAAATCAGCCCACTTCTTACCAGTGAGAAAGAATAACTCACTTGATCAGTTGCGTAGTACCCCACTCCTGCAATGACCCGAACCTGACATTGTGGGTGATATCCGAGTCCGTGTCTAGCGAGGGTGGCGTGCTAAAGCACTCAATCAATCCATAAATTGGCATAACTTTTTTTTTCTTTTTTTGAAATCAACGACACATTTTGCAAAAATCGATACTCAAATTGGGCCCACATTTTCCTTTATAAACATTTTCAATTATCACTTCTGAGGTTGGACCTCTCTCTAAACACTAAACACTCTGACCTCTCTCTATATTCCTTTTCCTACCTCTTTGTTTTATTACCTTCATGCCCTTAGTATTAGTCGAGCTGTCTTTGCCCCTCCGAGCAATTTCCATCTTTTCCGTCTTTTCCAGGGCCTTTGCATTTTTGGCCAATCGGAGTCTCCCCCAGGATGGAAGATTCGGCCCCAACGTCGATCTCCTTCCCTCCACTATGGCGAGAGCCGGTTGTCAGTTAAGGTTTAGCTAACTTCGAGGTGGTCCATGGGAATGCCCAGACGTCGGCAGCACTAGGGGGTGGCTCGTGGAGAGAGAAGGTAGGCTTCTGAAAATCTCTAGGTAAACTTACATATTACCCCAATGTGGTGAAGGATGGAGTTGTGTCTCCTCCAGTGGAACTGCTACGTGCTGGGGCTAGAGCTTGGTCTAATGCACTGGTGGGTTTCTTTTGATCCAAACGTCTAGCGTTCCCTCTGGTAAATGCATGGGCTATAGCCAAATAGGGAAAGAAAGGGTTTGAGAAGGCTATGCTGATGGGGGATGGGGCGATATTATTCAAGTTTTCAATGAATTCCAATTTAGGGGAATTATTGGAGTTAGGGCTTTGGCACATTGAAGACCAGCCCTTGTTGCTGAGGCAATGGTGATCTGGGATGGGATTAGATAGGGGTTCAATTGAGGTGCTGCCCATTTGGGTTCAATTTCATGGCCTTTCGATGGAGTATTGGACGTTAGAAGGGTTAAGTCATTTGGCTAGTGGAATAGGGAAACCTATATGTATGGATGCATTGACGGCTACTATGGATAGAATTGGCTATGCCAAGATTTGTGTTGAAGTGGCGAAGGATGGTGAATTATTTGATATGTTGTCCATCTTGAGACTGAGTGAGATTGGTGAGATGGTGAGTGATCGCATTTTTTTATCTAATTCGTGGAAGCCTCATATGGTAGTGAAACAATGGGTGGCTACTGGGCGAGTGTTTCAGTCTGGGTGGCAGGAAGATTTGTTGTTGGAGGACAAGGATATGGAGGAACAGGGACGCAAGATGGGTTTGGATAAAGGCCTAGGGCGTGTGATGACGGTGGAGTTTAAATGTAGAGGGCTCGGGTCGGAGTCAAGGGAAGGTAGATGCAGGGGATAATGTTCTGGTGAAGAGCCGGCCACAGACGATGAATGAGCAATCTGAGTAGGGGTCAGAGGAGTGCTTGCCATTGTCGAGATTTGGGAGAGATGGGCCAAAGTTAGTACAGCCCCACTGCTCTCAGAATCTTCAAATTACGGTTATTCCAACTGAAGAGAAGCAGCGGGCTATGCATGCTAATGAGGTGGGTGTGATGGCAGAGTCTCTGAAGCAAGGAGCAGCGAAGGTGGTCGCAGAAACTAGTTTAAGTTCAGGGCAAGAGGCAGGCTCACCTTTAGAGGCTGGAGAGATCACTCAGCCTAAGGTTGGGCTGATTAAGGGATTGGTGGCCAAGAAGAAGAGTAAAAAGAAAAAGCACAAAGGGGTGATATCCCCTGAGTGTCTTTTTTGATATGACATTTTTAGTATGGAATACGAAGGGGTTGAACGACCCCCAAAAAAAGCTGATGGTCAAGTAGGTAGTTGCGGACTATTACCCATACTTAGTAGGACTTTTGGAGACTAAAATAAAAATGTCGGTAGATAGAAAGAAGTTATAATTTTTGAGGAAACAGTGGAGGCTCATTACTAATCTTGATTATCATTATAACAAGAGGATCCTATGCTGGTTTAATATGGATAAGGTGGACGTTGAAGTGATTAAGATGGGGGTACAGTTTATGCATTTACAATGTCATGTGCAGGGGAAGGGTAATTTTATGGTGACTTTAGTTTATGCATCCAATTTTGTTTTCCAACGAACTGATCTGTGGCCGGAATTGAAGAACTTTTAGACTGGATTGCAAAGTCTATGGTTGGTAGCGGGTGATTTTAACTGTTGTCTTAAGTCAACCGAAGTTTAGGGAGGAGTGCCTTTTCATGGAGGTGCTGGTGGTGAACTTCAGCAATTCTTTTGTCACACTGAGCTGGTTGATCTCAGGGGTGGGGGTAGATGGTATATATGGGAAAATAAACAAAAAGGGGACATGTTCATTCGGAAGAAGCTTGATCGGGCCTTGGTAAATTAGCATTGGCTTGGTTCTTTCCCGCTAGATTCAGCGGTGTTTGGGGAACCAAGGCTCTCGGATCATGTGCCCATTCTCATACAGCACCCATACACGGAAGTTAGGGTAAGGGCACCATTTCGGTTCTTTAATGGCTTACTCCAAGTGGAGGGTTTTATGGAAATGATTACGCAAGTGTGGCAGATAGATATTCAGGGCTACAAAGCTTTCCAATTGATGCAGAAATTGAAGATGGACAAGAGAGTTATCAAGGAATTTAGCAAGAATCGAACAACTAATTGTAATTTGTTGGGAGTCCAATTGGCTAATATCTAAAAGCAGTGTTATGTGGAGCCGACTAATGAGAGGTTGAGGGTTCTTCAGGCAGATGTTTTGCATAAGTACCAGGAGGCTCTTAAGTTAAATGAATCTATTCTGAAACAAAAAGCTAGGCAGCTCTAGGTTAAGGAGGGTGATTGCAACTCTAAGTTTTTTCATGCTGCCATCTTGGTGCGACGAAATGTGAACACCATCACCGAATTATTAGATGAGGAAGGTAATTCTATTAGTGGGCATGAACCAGTGGCTACACATGTTAGGGAGTTCTTTCTGCAATTGATGTTCAGTTTAGTTGATTCGAGGAATGGTTTTAGGGTTCAGAATGTACTGGAGTATTCTCCGAGTCCAGATAGTTTGGAGAGATTACTTACCCCAGTTTCGGCATCTCAGGTGAAGGAGGCCTTGTTTCGCCTTAATGGATCCAAAGCGCCTGGTCTGAATGGTTTTTCGGCTGGGTTTTTTCAACATACCTAGAGCATCACTGGTCAGTTGTTCACAGAAGTAGTACTGGAGTTCTTTGCTTCAGGGAAATTGCTTCAGGAGATCAACCACTCCTATATATGTTTGATTCCCAAAAAGGAAAGACTGGAGTGGATTACGGACTATCGTCCAATATCGTGCTGCAATACAGTGTATAAGGTCATAGCCTCTCTACCGGTGGGGCGTTTGAAGGGTATTTTGGCTGATTTTGTTAGTTCTGCTCAGGGAGCGTTTCTTCCTTCTAGAAGTATTGGGGATAATATTCTATTATTGCAAGAGTTGTTGGGGGAATATCATTCTGGTAAGAAGGTATAAAGCTGCGCTTTGAAGATCGATCTGTATAAAGCTTGTGACACGAATGGGTGGGGCTATCTGAGGGATTGCTTGTAGGGGATTGGTTTGCCTGCACAGTTCTACCATTAGATTCTGTAATGTCTCCAAACTCCTTCATTGAGTGTCCTTATTAATGGGATTCCTACGAAGCCCTTTCGGATTCGCAGAGGGATTAGGCAAAGGGATCCTTTGTCCCCTTACTTATTCACGCTAGCGATGGAGGGTTTTTCAAGGTTACTGGATAAAATGGTGCAATGCAATGGGCTATATCAGTATCATCATCACTGTTGGGAATTGAATTTGTCCCACCTTATGTATGCGGATGATCTGAGTTTATTATGCAAAACTGATCAACATGTGATAGAAATGATGATTAGTTTGATAGACACTTTTTCCAGATGGTCGGGCATGAAAATGAATCGTCAGAAGAGTAATATTTTTATATCAGACGATGTTCACGATCGAGAGCAGTTTAGCGAATTGGTGGGATTGCCACTTCACAGACTACCATTCAGGTTGTTAGATCCCGTTTCCGAAATCCAATTCTTAACAAAATACCATCATACTTGGGCGTCATATTACCTTGTAGGGTTATTTCCATAAACCCTTATTAGGCATCATTCCACAATGGTGGCGTGCCCATGACAATCAAACGTCAAAACCAACTTGTTCTAAATCAATGTAAACATATATACAACTCATAACTGAACTACTTAAATCTATCATTTCATTTCCTTCCAGCAACAGTGTAACATCCCGTTACCTACGGGAATGTCAGAATTGTAAATATGAGTGACCCTTAGAAAAGCATTTCATGCTCATGCATAATATAGCATATTCATACACATGAATAGTGAATTTTTGCACATGAAAATGACTGTACATGCATTCATGACATTTCCTGGTATCAATTAATGTGATTGTTATTGAGAATTGTGGTTTATTGGTATTAAAAAACAAATTGTCTTGGGAAGTGTGATTGTTGATTTAGAATTTTTGGAGAATTGTGGGAAAAATTTTGCCAAAAAAAAAATCAGGGAAATTTCTGGATTAGGAAAAATGTCAAGGGACAAGACAGTTGTTAACTGGTAGTAGAATTTACTGTCAAATGCTAATGGAATTTTAGATAAATGATTTTTGGAAGTATTAACAAATGCCCTTGAAAACTTTGGGAGAAAATTGGAGTAGAAATTCGGGTATCTAGTTTACCCGGTACACCGAAATAAATCGATATTTGAGACTGATGTCATTCAAACCAGAACCATGGATAATTATTTTTAGTGACATCAATTTAATGATGTATGACATTTTTCGGTGGTCACAGGAAATTATATGAGCAGGTGTTGAATAACCAGTACAAGGGTGGCATTTTTGTAAATAAATGAACATGAGGAGTATATAAGAAGTTACGTTGGATAATAAGACAAAAACCTATCTTCTTCTTCCTCTCTCACCACCGAAAACTCCATGGATGCTTCCCTCAAGCCTTTTCAACTTTTGTAACATGATAGGGAAGGAGATTCAAGCCATTTGGGTGGTATAAAAAGGTAAACCTCCATCTCAATGCTTAGATATATGGATTAAAGCTTGGTTTCTCTCTTCTTTTGTGAAACCCATTTGAGGGAAAGTATGAGTTGCATGATTTGGATGATGGATTATTGTTCTTTGATGTCTAACGACACTTATACTTGTAGGGATTTCGTTTTTATGGTGATTTGGGGGGTTAAATTAAAAACCTAGTGTTTTGAAGGTTAAGCTGTCATGGAGACAGATTCGTGGCTCTCTTTGTCCATTTTTTTAGTTGTTTAACGTGTGACTCTGGAGAAACTAAAAACATAGAAGTTGTAGATCTAGATGTCTACTATCTCCATGAATGTTTCCACGATTTTAGGGTGAGCCGAATAAGAGTAATAGACCCCGAATTGGTACTGGTTCAGAATACCAACGAGATTGAAACGAGAATTGAAAGTTAATTGTTTGAAGACCTTAAAGTTAGCATTGGCTGATGAGTTCTTCTTACAAAATGCAAAACAATGTGTCATCTAAGTGCTGTAGAAAGGACATTTTAATTGGATGAGTACTCTGTTAGATATGGCCGAATAAGTGAAGGTTGTTCTAACCTTAGTGATACATAAGAGAACAGAAACAGGTCAGGCTTGTAAAAATCTCAATAAATCCAATTTACATTATTTTTTAGCCGTCTTTGGATATGTGCTATCCATATGAGTCTATTGAAAATGAAGCTTTGAATCACCTTAATTGGATGAGAAATGAATGAGTTATAAGGTTTTGAGTCGGAAAAGGTCCAGCTTATGACTGCATGTTAAGGCTGCTTGTAAATGGGAGATTTGGATTCCCTTAATGACCGAATTAGAGCATGTTCATAAAAGAAGAAATGTGAATTTGTGTGTTAACTAGAGGTATGGAAAGTTTGAAAAACATTGGACCTATGTATAAGTAATTATGCCTTCACGAATGAGACCTATGCTGTTGGTTTAAGAATAAAATAGAATTTGTAATGATATGTGTTGAGAAATGAGGCTCATGTGAGTATGACCAAATTACCTCAGTTTCACTTTCTAATTGAATGTGAACAGTGGACCCGAAGGTCTAGAATTTTAGAGAATTTATAAGAAGAAATGAAAGTTTTGATGATGTGTAATTATGTAATGATGGAATAACATTAATGAGTGAATTATTGGTATTAATATACCAAAGACGTGTTAATGGAGATGAATGGTCCATATGATTAAAGTTGTGATTCAAAAAGAGAACTAAAGTGTATGTAGTGGAAATGAACGGGAAGTGCGTTGTTATGAAAACGATTAAAAAAAAGAAAAAAAAGAATGATTATGTGATAAAGTGGGAGAATTGATAATATACTTGGGATTGTCATGAGCATGCATCGTACATATTCCATATATACTCATGTGCATAAATGAATGCTTATAATTGTGCAAAATTATTAATGTGTGT
>JAOTAX010044371.1:0-10718 GCA_025629825.1 Erythroxylum guanchezii | reverse complement strand
AGCTTACTTTCATTTTAAATCTTATTTCCTACATGTATGCATGATATGCATGTCACTTAATGCAATCAATCAATTCATAATGAAAACAAATAGTCACATAGCATAACAATTAATACCATTATGCATTCTAAGCCTAGGAACCCAAAAGCCTAAGCTCTGATACCATAAGATGTTGGGCCCCGTTTTGAAGTCCAACAATCATTCCGGAATTATAAAGTGTGAGATCTGAGCGTTTTACCTATAAGGTTATTTCCATGGAATCTCTTTAGCCCTCATCCTTTCATCCTCATTCTCATAACAACCCAAACCACAAAGAGCGAGACCACACCAGTCAAACACCCAAATCACCGCTTGAATTTTTCAAAAAAATTGTAACTCCATGTATCTAGTTTATTTTGAAATAAGAACCACCTCATTCGGAGCTCTATAGCTCAAGATATGCTTAAAAACCCAAAGTATATTCATAACCTAGTTATGCTCTTCAAACCGATCCCTCATTTTCTTTCCATCAATCTTTTTAAATTCAACACAAAAGGATATCAATTTTTGTGTAAAGGTAGGAAAACATGTTAGGAATCCATTGCTTCAAGAATCACATCATTTGGATGTCGGATGAAGAAGTTATGACCAAAAGAATCCAATATGTTTATGTCCTTAATCATATTGTACCTATATTGGCGCAATTGCCATAATGTTCAATAGAGATGTCTTATTAAGTTCATTATTAGATAGCTTGAAAGAAGACTTCTATATCTACAACTTTTATGAAGACCACAAAGTGAGATTATGGTTCTAAAATAGTCAAAATCGTATTTAACTGTAGTTGTCCTATGAATGTTTGTTTAACGGACATATACTGGGCAGGGGGCCATTTTTCACCAGAGAAGGTCCATTTAACGGACCTAATGTCCGTTTAATGGACATGTACTGGGCTAGGGGCTCTTTTTCACCCGAGAAGGTCCATTTAGTGGACCTAAAGTCCGTCTAACGGACATATGTCACCCAAAACTTCCTCCAAAGCCTCTCCAATGGTTCCTACATCCATTCTAACATCATATTCACTCATAATCTTCCCAAATTCACTTCTTCTAATGTAATATCACTCCCTAAACATTCAATTACCAAAATGATTTCATAAATCTCCCCAAATTCAACTCAAATGATTCATCACATATAACAAATTCTCATCTTTCACCATAGTTGTTATGATATACACCCTATGCAGTATTACCAACTTATAATGATCATATCTCTCAACTCTGATATCCAAAAATTTCATACTTTATAGCATTAGAAAGCTAAGAGGATAATCTACAACTTTGGCTAATTCTGCCCAAATTGATACATTTCCCCTTAAGTTCAAAACACAATTTCCACACCTATGAACTTGCAAAATGCAATATCTATTCATATAAATTCAATTACTAAATACCTTTTGTTAAACTCTTGAATCCCACCTCAAATGGTTCATCCCATAAAACCTTTCCAATCTCTAACATGTTATTCTAAAATAAGCAACAATTTGCAATCTCAACAAAGAAGCATATGCATACAAACATTCCACTTCCACGACCATCATACTCAACTTGTAAAATGACAAAATCATACACAGAAGGAAATCCTCAAATTCACATTCTCATTACTAAGCGAAGTAAATATTTGAACAAGCTTTATTTACATATCAATATGCACATCACGAACTTAAAACAAATACAAATGGTTGCTCAATGTTTGGCATGTTTAATAAGCTATACAAAAGTGTTCGAACTAGCTTAGTACAAAAGCTAACTATCTTGGAGGTTGTCCAATTGCCTTGCAAGGATCGCTAACCTTCTTGTTCTGTACCTGAGGAGGGAAAATGATGGGTTGAGCTATACAACTCAGTCGCTACTATATTTATAGCCATTGGCAATGAGCCACACAATCAAACATATATGCATCTATTCATATCAGCATACTCATCTTATCTTGATCCAACAATGTAAGTTCAACATTCATAACTCATAAATCGATACTTCATCACATAAAACATATTGGATGCAATTTATCATCAAAGAATAATACACAAATTGCATCATACTTAACATATTAAAATGCAAATGCACAAACAAATGGCTCGAGGGTTCCGTGGAAGAAAATAGAGAAAATGAAGTTTACTATGTGAACAAAACGAGTCCACTTTTCGAATCTCGTGTGCCACAAGCGGGTAGCCGGGAGAAGGCTTTATGTCGACGTGCACGTGACTACGAAACGGTTCTGTCTCTCCCAAACACAACCAAATCTCATGCTCAATTCAATCAATCACAAGTTCATGTTCTCATGATTTTTCTTCTTTCCATTTAATCAAAATGCCATGACACAATTCCAAGGAATAGCATAATCATACTCACATTTCAATTTTATCAAATGTCAGCATCATAATGCAATTTCCACATCATAACATTTCAAAGCAAGCTATTTCAACACACAATACACATACAAGGCATTTTGCTCATTACACAATAACTATAAATAAATTACCCACCTAATTTCGCTTGCGAATCCAAACTAAATTGTACCCTTCCTCTTGCTCTTGGTAGGATTTTCTTGATTTCCTAAAACAAACCAATTTTTCATTCAATTCCAATTCAACAAAATCCCTAAAACTTCAAAATCATAACAAATGAAATCAACATAAATCAAGCTCAAACCTAACCTACCCATAGTCCATCTAGGTTAGAAAACCCAAAACCTAGCTTAGAAACCCTAAAATCAAATGGGTTTCCTTAAACCATCTTCTTTCTCCATTCATTCCCAACACAAAAACCCATCTTTTCTGCTTCCTTTTTCAAACTAAACAAGAAGAAAATAGCACGAAGCTTACCTTGAACAAATCTTCTTCCTTCTTCTTCTTTCCTTCTTCTTCTTTTCTTCTCTCCGTGACTCTCTCCTTTTCTCTTCTTCTATTTCACGTTATGGTCTCTTTTCTAACTCCCACGATTTTCCTCTTCTTCTTTTAAACAAGACCACATGTTGCTTGCTCTTCCCTTTTTACCGTTCATTAAATTGGTTCTCCCAATTTTGCCCCTTTTAGTCCATCAACTACAAATATCTTAACTCCTTATTTTGATCAAGTAAATGAAGAAATTTGATAACACTCCCTTCTAGAAAATTGTTCCCCATTGTCTTAATGTTCTGATGACACCAACATAATTCAATTTGGTTTGGAAATCTGAAAGTTATATCCCAAACATTTCAGAACTATTCTTATACTGAAACAATATTATGTGCTCAATTTCCATCCAAAAATTGAAATTCTTAGGGACTGAATTATAACTCGATTTCATCAGATAATTTGTAGCCCTATTTCTCTAGTTTAATTCAAATTAAGAATCACCTCATTTGGATAACTAGGGAAAATGTTATGATTAAAACATTGAAGCATACTCAGTGAACATGTTTCAACTTTTAACTTCAAACATTTCACATATAATAGTTCTAACTTCCAAGAAAAGTTTGGGGTCCAACATTTTGATGTGAAGACAAAATTTTTGTTATGAATACCCCCGATTACTCATCTATATCACAACTCTTAACTGGCTGCCAACTTTATTCTTAACCCAATTTTTTCAAAAAGATCTATCATAATATTTTTAACACTTTTTTATATAATTTAATTGTTTATCCTACCTCATTTCTTTTTATTCAAACACTCTCATCAAAGGTACTAATAAATCTAAAAAATTTAATTGACTATAATTATTAATGTATATGAACAAAAATCATAAAGTGAAAGAATAAGTGTCATATCCTAATTAACATGCATATTCGTCCTGCAGTCATTTAAAACACAAAATTCACAATTTAGTATGCCTTTACAATTTAAATGACCATGTTCAAAGCTAAAATAAGTCCATTCAATTCTTGCTATTGACAAATTCACACAATGCAGATATAGAATTCACAAACAAATGTTACAAATGCAAAATTCACACACAATTGAAATGCAATTCTCAATGTGGAAAACAAAACAATATAAATAATAATAAATAACAATAAATAAAAAATTAGAGTAAGAATACTTATTAAGATTGAGGCAGTGATGGTGTTAGCAATAGAGTGGGAGACACTTTATGCTATAACATTCCAAAAATTCACTCCCTACAAAATAAACATAAAAAATAAAAAAAGCACAACAAAATAATAAATATCCTAAATCTTGACTTTCCTCCCAAGTAGTGCTTGTTTAACGTTATTAGCTTGAAGTATTCTTCATGTTTACACTTAACCTGGGTCTATTATGAGAGGCTTGATTATACCCATTTCTCCTAATTTTAGTTTCTAGCTTGTAAATAAGCTACATGTTGCAATTTAATATGAAGGAAATAATTGATAAAATTAAGAAAACCAATTAAGTTTAGTAATGTCCTTTTTAGTAACAAACTATCAATAAAATAGAGAATAATAAAACTCTCTGAATCGTCTATCGAATCCATCAATTTGTCTCGCTAGGTCAATTGCTCTTCTTCTGCAATCACCCTCGTCCCCTCTTATGCTTCCAGTTCTTGAACAGACACATCCTTATATTCTTCCAGCTTTGTGTCCTCTTTCATCTATTCCACTTCCTTTGTTGTTTCTTGAACATAGACTTCTTTATATCTTTCAACCTTTATTGCCATTATCATCTATTCCTCTTCCTCTTCTTCATCCTTTGAAGATTAAACTACTTCAGTTGTTATGGACAAACTACCCTGATTCAAAATCTTTAATACCTTATTCATATTGAATTATACTTATTCATCACCAATCTGAAGGATAAGGTTGCCTTTGTGGACATCTATTAAAGCTTTTCCAATGCTAAAAAAGGGTCTACTAATAATTAGTGGAAAAGTTCGATCCTCTTCAAAGTCTAGCACGATGAAATCCACAGGAATGATAAACTTGTCCACTTTTACAGGCATATACTCCACCATACCAATTGATTTTTTTATCGAGTAATCTGGTAATTGAATAAGCATGGAAGTTGGTTTCACATCTTCTAGCTCCAATTTCCTAAAATTGAGGCATAAGATTAATAACTGCACCAAAGTAACATAAACATTTAAAAAAATCTAAATTACCAACTACACAAGATATAGTAAAACTCCTTAGATTTTTCAACTTTAAGGGCATGTGGTTGGTAACTATGAAGGTGTAACTTTTTTATCATAGAAACCATTTGATTATCATCCCAAGTTTGCTTATTTGATAATATGTCTTTGAGAAATTTCATGCACTGAGGTATGCTCTTTAAAGCTTCCATAAAGGGATACAAATTTTCAATTTCTTCAACTTTTCCATGAACTTTGCATATTGTATATCTATTATGTTCTTCTGAAGTCTTTTTGGGAATGATACTTTTAGTGGATATGGAAAAAGGAGGAACATAGGGAGGACCCTCATTCTTATCTATCATTTTTCTTCTTCTATGGGATTCAACTTGTTTTTTCTACTAGTTTTGCTTGCTCTTTCCCACTCCTAAGTGTGATAACCTTAAATTTCTTTCTTGAATTTACTTCTATGTTGCTCAGAAGATTTTCCACCTTGTTGTAGATAATGAATTTGTAAGCTGGCCCACTTGAACCTTTAGATTGCGAATAGAAGAGGTATGATTCTTTGCTAGTAGTACGACTTGACCTTCCATACTCATGAGCTTGTCTAATTTTGAATCATTTGCACTAGACTTGTCTTGATGAAATCTCAGTGTACCTTGATTTCTTAATTGAGTCCTTACATTGTTATGTCAAAAGAAATCCGGGTGGTTCTACCACCTAGTATTGTATTAGTTTGAATGAGGATTGTTACCTCCCCAACCAAATTATGCTCCCATAAAGTTGAATTGTTGTAAGTTATTTCTTTCCACTAGGAAGCAATTAACTATGATATGGCACTCTTGCCTACATATCTCACATTTGTGCTAAATTGCTTTGAGAAAAAGTGGTGACTGATAGGTTATTCAATTGGTGAGTTAAGTTGGTAATCTCAATATGTAATACTATCATTGAATCTACATCAATCATTCCTTTTGGATCCAAGAAGGTTGACGACTTTCTACTTCATTCCAATGTCTAAAGATATCTATTGTTCGCCACCTCTTTTAACAAGTCGTATGTTGCAAGCACTGGTGGTTGTGTATTCCTCGATAATTGGCATTGAAACCTGGCCTCATAAAGTCCATAAGGGTCTTTTGCAGCTTTCCATAATTTACTTCCTCAGCCATCTTTCTTTTTATCACTTCTTGGCATTTAGTTCTTTGGATTTCACATTTTTGCTATGGAATGTTTAGAATTATTGTATATTCAACTTCCTTTACAAACTTTTTTATATTTTTTTAGGCACCTGTACTCATATAAGCAAAATATTAAATCCTTAAATCAAAGGAATTAAATTTGCCCTAATGTCAAAAGTCCCCGACAACGGTGCTAAAAACTTTTTGAGCAAGTTTTATATCTAATAAAACTCTCAATACCCGTAAGTATATGAATCGTATCTTATAGTATTAGAGGTTATCATTCCTACGAGGATTGTGTAAGAGCAAACAATTTGAACCTAACATTTTCTAAGCTATTTAGAAATTGATTTGAATAAATGTAAATAACAGAGATTAAAAAAATAAACGAAACAAATAAACAATTCAACAAGTGAGTTGCCAATAAAATTAGGGTTTGATAAAGAGTGAATAATAAGGAACTATTCCTTTCTTCTTTTTTTCCCTTAATGTTGTTGATTAAATTTATGTGATTAATCCTATATTTCCTAAGGTTTTGATTACTCTATCTCAAAATCTAATCAATTAACCTTAATTGAATTCAAAATTCACAAATTTTTAATCTCTTAATTCATAAAACTATTCCTAACTTATTAAATTAAATCAAAAGCAATCTATTAGATAATTAATTTCATAACTAAGATCTCTCTTTGATTTATCATTGATTTGATAATTATGGGTATATTAAATTGTCAACTCTTGTTATAAAACCTATAACTAATTGCTTTGGCTCACTCTTTCGATTTATTATCAATTATATGCATGACAATTATCAAAAACATCCAGAAATATATTGAATTCAATAATAATTAGAAGTCACAAAATAATTTCCAAATAATTTCTAATCTGAATTTAGAAATTCATAGTATCTGAATTTAGAAATTCATAGACATGTTTAACATCATAGAATTTATATTACACACCAAGGATAATGAAAGAAATAAAAGAAAAGAATAAAAACTCTGTTGAAGCCTTAATCTAGAATGTTGAAATTTTCTAATATTCTTCTTGATTGCCCACTTTGATTCACTTTGATGCAATGGTTGCTACCTCATTTTTTTGTTTTTCCTATTCTTAAAGGGATTGTGTCTAAGGTTTCCCTACTTCATTCGGTTCCAAAAATAGCCCCAAACCTTCATGAGACCAAAAAAAAATAGCAAATGAAAAAGCCTCTATCATGGTCATGGTCGTGTTTCTTATTGCTCAGCCTCTGTCATGATCGTGCTCAATTATGTTCAATCATGGCACCTTCAAGCTACCTTCATCTTCTTCATTCTTTAATTTCTTGATTTCAAACACTCACAAACACATCAAACACATCTTGAAATATAAAATTAAGATCTAATTCTTGCTCTAAACTAAACAAATAATTAAAATGCATGCAAAAACTAACAATAACATAATTGTAAGCCTATACAAATGAGAATCATCTAAGAAACAATTAAAAACACACTTAAACTCCTAACAGAACATAATATAATATACATCTATCAAGCCACCACAACAACCTCTGATGTTACTATTCAATTTTGGAACCCGTGAGCAGCAGTACCAATGACTCAAGGAGAAGAATTTTAAGATTGATTGAAGCATTGACTAGGAGGTGTTTGAACAAATTAGTTTGGTTCAACAAGCTCGAGACCCAATCAACGTTGGAGCAGGGTTCCCTCCACGTTCTTTGTGAAGAAAGATCATCATGATTGTGATTGGCCAAAAACTTTTCAATTCTGGCTACTAGGGGAGATGGTCTGCATGAGCTATTCAAAATTTTTCATTATGATGGGATTTTATGACCAATATTTTATGGGAATGTCGAACTACGTAGCTTTGCGGATAGATTTTTTGTATAGGATGTCTTCTTACCAATTATAGAGCATTATTAGGGAAGAGAATGACTACGAACCCAGTAAATCCAAAGTGTCAATAATACAACACCCTACACTTAGATACATACATTGGATTCTGAGCCATACACTGAGCAGCCAAGGTGATAGCAATGAAGATGTTAGGAAATTAGAAGTGTTCTAACTATAGAGCATAAGTAAGCAGATGATAATAAATTTGGGGCATGCATTAGCCCAATTCATCTGCATCAAAGTAAGGATAAGAAGGTCAGAACTATTGTTGGAGAATTTGTCTCATTTAACGCTAAATTGATGTGTAAGAGTTGGATTTAATCTTTGCCCAATTGATTTTAGTTTTAATTTGATTGATTTCTTATAGGGTGGGTTTATATTCGACTTAATTTGCATATAATTCATTAGATGTTTAATTGCAATATCTTTGTATTTAATTAGTTAATCTTGACTTCATTTAAGACTCGGTTTGTGTTTAATTGCATGAATTTAGTGTTTAATTATGTCAATTTTATGTAATTGGTAATTTAGGTAATTGGTAATTTAGGATTTTCAGTTTCAATGTTAGGGTTAGATTTGGAACTTAACAATTAAGTTAGTTTAATTTATTAGTTTCATAATTTCTAATTTTAATTTTTAGATTAATTAGTTTGATACGTGATTTCCTAATTAAATTTGTTACTTCTCCTTTGTTTTAGTTTATTATTTAGTTGTTTAATCTTTTGAAGTTAGTTTGTTTTTTCAATTAGTAAATAATAAACATGATCAAAATTAAATGCGGGGAGAACATACCTTAGTGATTATATATCAAATTTTCACATTTCTTTAAAAGTTGTAGGCAAGATGACACGATGATAACGTAATAAAGAGACTTCAAGAAAGAGGCATCAAAAAGAGTCATGTACGACACTCCAACCCTTAAAGAGGCCACGAATGCTACTTTTTAATGTTGGGGTTCAAGAAGAACAATATCAAAAACTGAAGGATAAGAAATTTGTAGTGCCCCCTTACCGTAGGGTACACACCGGGACGCCCGGAGTTCATTCTGGTACATATCCTCCGATAAAGGGGAGCTACATTCGATCACTACATTCACTTCATATGGCATCATATCATTATTTACTAATAAAGCATTATAAAAAAACCACAATATTTTTTAAACCAACTTTTCCTCATTTCTTTTCTCAAAAAATCGGAAGTCTACATTGCGTCTTTCAACCTTTACTACATATACATCAACAAAACCTAGTACATAAGTACTACATGAAAGAGGAAAATATATTAGATCTATCTAACCCATCCAAAATTTCCCAGCTGACCGACCTTTGAGCCATGACTTCTCTTGCCAACTCACAATCTACACGACACTAGAGCCTCTAAGTAGCTAGAGTCGTCCCTCGGTCCTGAAAAGACAATGTTCCAATTTTGGTGAGTTTTGCGAACTCAATGAGGTAACCATCATCGATGGTGCACTCAATTCATGCAACACATCAATTCATATCACAATTATTTCACAATTTTGCATTTTACATGATTAACACACTTTCACTTAAGCATAAGCAATTTTGCATTTCAATCAATCAAACATACTTAACAAAATGCATATGAAATGCTCATGAGACACTTTTCCAATTATTACGTTGTTGTGACCGAGTGCCTGAACTATCCCGCATAGGGTTCATTAAACGTTAAGCTGAAGGCTCTGAATCCCTTGTGAGCTCGAGGCTCAGTTTCACTTGTTAAGCTTTAAGCTCTAATCGGTAGCTACACTGGTCACAACTGTCATTATCTGATTATGCATTCATGAATGGAATGCATGTACCACAATCTACCACATTATAAAGCACATAGGTCTTCACATTCACATTCAAGCAGCACTTCAAAATTTCAATCCACAACACACAATCATCGGACCTCCTATCCGGAATCCACAATCAAGCGTATTCATTTATCATTCAAACATAAATTGAGCAAACAAGTAATTAAGTGAGACCATCTAGGTTACTCACAAGTTTCTCCTAAAGCTAATGCCTGGAAGATCCGATAACATCGAGACGTTGACATTCCAGTTGCTCCTTTATAACAAACAATAAGCATGATATCACAATTTGCACCATCACAAGTATTCGATAATGCACAAGTATGAAGTAAATTATGTACAATGCATGTTCATGATAATTCTTGGGTATCGTTCCATCAATTTCATCGCAAAATCATTCTCATAACAAAACTCATCTTTTTTCCAAGCCACACTTTCGGGTCTACTATTCACATAAAATTAGAAAGTGAAGCTGAAGTAATTGGTGTAGGAAAATCCCGGTGTGTGCATCACATACACACGGTGCGGAAAAACAAAAATTTTTGTTCTGCGACCTTCCCGAAAGCCAGGATCCATGTGTCTATATAACGAAGTCAAACCATAACGACCAAAGGAGACCGTCTCTAATGGTATCCATACAAAGGTCGAAGAACCTAACTGGGGCAAACCCTTTGACCCGGGAATAGCTAGAATAAAGTAAAGAGTGCTAGCTCTTACCTTATTCTTGGAGAGCTCAAGGAGAAGACGATGGTGAAGC